>JAMQGT020003269.1:0-24141 GCA_024447675.2 Pterophyllum scalare
TGTATCAGAAAAGGAACCTATATTTGACCAATCGTGTGAAAAAACAAATTAAAATAAATAAATTTAAACAGTACTTTTTAAATTGTCTTACAGAGTAAAAGTGATATACCTGAATGCTTCATCTCGTTTTACAACCGAACGTCCTAACAGCGAGCGAGTGACATTTACGTAGAAAGTAACATTATAACTTACTCTGCGGAACTTTTATAGGGCTTTTTCCGTGACTGACAGTTAGCAAGCCCACCCTAAATGGTTAGATTTTATCATACTTTGTTTTCTACAGTCTGTGCACTATATTTTTTAGAGTTACGGAGCAGAAACTAGACATACAACAGATAAAATAAACAAAATGTAACTTACCTTAACTAAAGTTGTCAACCACTTGTTTTTATAAGGATATCCAAAAATTATGTAGTTAAGTTGAATTTAGCAAAGACCAAGAGAGAGCTGGATGTGAACGCGGTGAAGTCAAAAACAACTATGGTTTTGCATTGGCTGGGATGTTATCTTCAAACCCAGAGGTACCAAAGAGGTACAGTGACAGTTGGTTTTTGCATATCTCATACAAACAGATGGGGTGGGGTAGCAAGAAAAGTGCATGGGCTCAGTTACTTAAATTTTCTTTGTAAAACTTTAATTGAATAATAATAAAGTTTATTCACAGAGGGGAGGGTCCTAATAGAGCCCAAGCACAGGGGGGTAGGGTCCATACCAAGAGGCTGAGTGACTATTTCACGCTTTACACTTCAGGGTGTAAAGCAGACAGACAGAGAGATCACAGTTGCCTAAGAAGGAAATGAGGAGAGCAATTTTAAGAAGAATTTCAATGTATTTTTAACTTATTTAGGTTTTATTTTCTCTCTTTTTTTCATTTTGCTTTCATTGTAATTTAAATTTTTTGTTTTAAAATTGCAATTTATTTATTTATTTTTTACATTTTTATTTAATTTTTTCGTTTTTATTTGATTGGTTTTTTTTTCATTTTGTTTTTCGCTCATTTATTTATTTTAATATTAATTAAATTAAATTAATAATATTTTCAGGAGGAAACAGAGAGACCTACTGACCTGCGACCTTTGCCCTACTTACTGAAGCCTAACAGACTGCTGTTACAGCTGACTTCTCCGTCGAGTTGAAAATCTGGTAAAACGAATCTTAATTTCATTCATTTTTTTAGATGGAATTAAACATATACAAATAACATTAAATAAAGATGTGGTACACATCCTGAAGTCTCAGCCATATTCGATATTGAAAAAAATATATATATATATATATAACTACAAAACTTTGTGTCACAAATGTCTCACAAAAAATGCAATAATGAGCTCTCTTTTAATTTGTTTTATATTCAATAAAAAAATAAATCCCCCTGAGTGACACACAAGCACCCTGTCTGACATAGAATCCAATATTCCCCCTCAATGAAATATTATTTTTAAATAAAAATTTAAAAAAAACTTTATCCACTCAAGTGACACACAAGCACCCCCTGACATATCCCCCTCATGTATTATTATTATTATTATACAATTATATTTAATTCATTCAATAATTAATTACATAAAAAATATTTTGAAAACACCTATATATTTAAATATTACTTATCTTATCTATTCTATAGATCTTTATCTATCACTGATAAGATCTTGACATGCATTTGACAGAAAGTAGGACCATATACCTCTCTGTCACAAACACTATTAAACCACATTATCAGAAGGTAGATCAGCCAGTGCTTTCAAACTCAGACTCTGAATTTTGTTGTGATTTTGAATGCAGCTTTTGGACCCACATATTGTTCTTAATAAATAACACGGTGTCAGCGTGTGTTCATTTATCATGAGCCAATGTGTGATTTAAGGGTTCCCTTATTTTTTTGAGTTGTGCATTTAAACACACATCTCAGTGTTTACCAGATACTTTCTCATCAAGGGTCCATTTCTCTTGGTCTTGGAGCTGTCCAGACCTCCTTCACCACAGCCACCACATCCAGCTACACAGAGGCATTCCCAAACCAGCTGAGAGACAATCTCCCCAGCAGGTCCTGGATCTGCCCTGGAGTCTCCATGTCGGATATGTCTGAAACAACTCATTTTTCATTAAGTAAAGTTTGGATAAATGTTCACGCTACTTTATACATCACTACAAATAGCTTTTTAAAAGGTTTGGTGTTTAAAGAAGAACAAAAGCTACAGTAGTAGAAGGTCACTCTGTAGCAATAGACATTACTGGCAGACCGTTGACGGCAAAAATTACATTATTGATTTGGTTTTTGGTTTGGTTTTTTTGTTGGGGGGGGGGCGGGGGGCACTGATGAAGGACAAATCCCTATTGAATATATATTCATATAATTTGATGACTACAGCAGCTCCGCAGAGCAGCACCAACTCTGAACTTCAGGTCACTGTCTTCTTTTTTCCTCTGAATCTGGGGGTCACATTTTAGAAAATCTCTTTTGTCCAGACTGCAACTAAATCTTGCTCACAGATTAACAAATTATTAGAATATTTTATATTGAGTTTAATTAAAGTACTTTTCAAACAGTGTACACACCATGTATCTCTCAGCCTACTTGAGGACACACAACCACGATCAATGAAAAGACTGCTGGTGAGACAGTTGTTTGAGTGTGTTCATGACTTCATTTGTAAGATACACTCATTTTATAAATTGTAGGAAAAAAGAAAAAAAAAGAATATTGTGCAGAATTTGCAAAAAGACAATATGTGCATCAAAATAAACTATTTTCAATAGTGTGCTCAAAGTTCTAAGTGTCTCTGGAATGTATACAGGAAGTTATAAGCGTGTTTGAAGCGCCCATTTTATATCAGGGAAAGTTATTTATCTACTCTGGTTATACCGGGATGTCACGTTTAGATAAATACTAATATCTAAAGTAAACAGCATTAGCTGGTAGGCTATTTGGCTTTTAAACTGTAGTGTGTGGCTGGCTATTTACAGGTGAGGCATCGCTGGACTCAGAGTCCTTATTTTTTAAATTAATTAATAAATTAATTAATCCCTTCTTGTAGATTTTTGAACTCCGCCATATTTCTGTTTTCAGAATGCGCGCGCATCGCTACCTACGTCATCATTGGGGGTCCATAAATCCATGGAAACAAAATGGTCACCATAGTTACCTGTGAACTGAATATATAGAGAACGAGCTCACTGAGTGATCAGTTCAGTTGTGAACTCGGAGAGGGGGGGGACCCGCGCAGAGGTCGGAAAGCAAATATTTTTAAGAGCGAGCACAAGTTTACTGGATCGACACTGACCTACTCTCAGCTGTCTCCGCTGTTGTGTCATCATGCCAAAGATTAATATCTGACTCATTTAAACACGTAGGCCTTGGCTACTTTGTGTGCTAACTTTAAGCTAATGCTAACTCACCGTAAAGTTTTCATTAGCCGCTTTAAAGAGAAATTTTTAATTTATAAATTGAGCAACTTGTCAATTATTTTGGTTCACGTGTTTAAACTTAAAATGTATAATGACAAAAGTGAGCGTTTTAAAATTATTTTAAAACCTTGTGTTTTTTTTAATCTTTCTGTACAGTATTTTGATATTAAAACCTCTCAATTCACTGTTTTGTGGTAACAGGACTAAAACAATTCTGTAGTATGAAACAAGTTACTGTGAAAAATTACTTTAAATTGTTTTATTTATAACATTTTAAACAGTTTGTGGTAAATACAACTCTATGCTGCACAATTACACAATTGGAATCCAGTTTAAAACCCCCTAATTAATAGTTGATAGCTGCAATATCCATAGTCTTTCTTTTTTTTTATTAAAGCTTATGGATTGAGAATGGGATGTCACTCAAGTTCATATGCGTGTGAAGGAAAACTAGCAAACACTTCTGGCAGCGTGTATCAGCAGCTGCACTAATGTGCAGATACAACAGTGGAGCCACAGGTGGAAACAACATTAAGGAACCGTTTAAAACATGTTTATAAGTTACACCCACCGTCACACTTGATGGCGCAGAGGTGTAGAAGTCTGAATCTTTATCGGTCCCTATGCTGTAATCAGCGCTGATGTCAAACACTATCAGCTCGGTGTTGGTGTCTCCTCCATCCACACTGAACACGCCGCTCCAAAGCACCGGCTGCTCCCCCGGGATGACCGAGGAGGCCACGAGTCTGCTGCTCTCACCGAGCTCTCAGAGGTGCTGAGAGTCGCGCCCCGCAGCGACTTCAGTGCATCAGTTTTGCTTTTTTCGGCTTGAAGCCAAATGAGACGGACTCTGTTTGTTTGACCTGAGAGCGCGTTGAAGAACAGATAGATGGTTGAATTGATCTGAAATCCATCAACAAACTCCACATCGCCTTTACTTTTGATCCCAGGAGTGCCTGAAACTCCATCAGTTATAGAAAATATCCCTCCTCCCTGTTTGTTATCCGTATTCTGAAGGTTGATAGTCTGGGGAGCAATACCGTACCTGCTGTTTTCGGGCTGCTCTTTGTTTTGTTATATCGAGGTCAGAATGTAAGTGTCAGTCTGAGTTTTCTTCTTCTTCATATCCACCAGAAAGCTGACAGACGCGCTGCTGCGATTCAGAGGTCCCACCTGGATGTGTTCCCTGTACAGAAGGTTGGAGATGTTCTTCAGGTCCAGAACCTCACAGTAACCGCAGTCATCGTCAGTCACACCGCAGCTGATCAGAGAGTCACTCTTAGAAAAAGGCAACAATACGTTGATGCTGAAAGTTGAGTTCCACGCAGCCATCTCACAAACCCGGTAAAGCAGCACATCATCCTGTTGGTTCCCGGTCTTTAAGATTCCTCTCTGAATTGGACTTTTGATCAGAGTCAGGTCGTGGCTCTGCTGGTACAGCCTCTCCTCTGTGGTGATGTAAACTGAGTTGGAGGCCACGGCGAACTGGCGGAAGTCTCCATCAAAGGTGAAGCCCCCATCTTCCTCCAGACACAGACCCGGTTTTCCCCAGAGAGCAGAAAGCAGCCCGAGCAGCAGGATCATCTTGAAGCAGCAGTGATACTTCTTTCTGGGACACTGTCATACACTGAAAGTCTGCATGGCTCTCTGCTCTCTGACACAGTGTCTCTAGATTTGTGCGTAAAAGCGCAGCGCGCCTCCGCTGAAAAGAGAAGTACTTAAAGTTGGAGAGAAGGCGCGCACTCAGCAACACCAAGAACTGGGATTTCAAATTCACAATTTAGCAGCATTATTATTTTCCCTCAGCTGCTTTCTCCAACTTATGCCATGTTCTCAAAGTCTGTACAGTTCTGGTGTGACAACAGAACGTGCGGGTTTTGTGCGCTGCAGAGAAAAATATAAACAGTGACAGCCCTCAGCTACCGAGAAAGAGTTTGGTAAACTTTCACTAATCACATGATGATGTTCATCTCAAGGAAACTCAAAAGGCGCGTCTGGCCGAGTGCATTTCTGCTGCCACTGTAACAAGTGAATGGATGCCCCGATGGTGTCCTGTCAAAAATCTGAAATATTATCTGCTCATTACTATGTGTGTGTTTCTATATGCATGCAGCATAATAACTCAGTGGTCCGCATTTTTCATATGATGTGTTTTTGTGTAATTTGATGATTTTTTTTTATTTTATATCACTTGCGCTGAGGGCATGCGCACTGAAACATGAAGGGTCCAACTTTTAAAACTAAACAGATGAACGCAAAACATGAAAATATATATTTCTCCTGCTCTGACTGTGACCTTGACTGAGTGCAGCAGCTTATAACAAGCTCAGTAACACCCAGTACATCTCACTGAAAAGATTTTTCCTTTAATCCGATATGTGATGCTAGTCTGAACAAAGTGCCCACTGTATTATCATTATTTTAGCATTTACGATACATGCAGGATCGGCTAAGGAAAGTTAGAAGTACTAAATCAGTTGGAAGCTCCAAAGAGGAGCTCTGACCAGAACACACAGAAATCAGAAAAGAGCTGGCCAGCAGCAATATATTTATCAGTATTAAAAAAAAGTTTTCTAAGCTTAAAACATCTGACTGATGAATGTACTCTGATAATAATACTTACAGCGAAAGTTGAGATAATTGTAAACAAACCTACAGAGATTTTTCAGATGCTGACAACAGTGAACGTCTTCACACGCTACAGCAGCAGGAAGCAGAGCTTGAGTTTTAGTTTTGCAGTGAGGGAATGATTATTTGATCTGCTTAATTTTTAAGTTTGCTCACTTACAAAGAAATGAAGAGTCTCCAATTTGTGTGGTCATTTCATTTTATTTGAGAAAGACAGAATATCAACCTAAAATCCTGAATAAACACATTCAATAAAAGTTATAGATTCATCTGCATGTGAAATAAGCATTTGATTCCCAAGCGAAATAGGAATTGGAACTTGGTGGAGAAACTCTTGTTGATGAGCACAGCAATAAGATGTTTCTTGTAGTTGGTCACCAGATTGGTGGATTTCCTGCAACAGTGTCAGTGAAATTAGCATAAAACCCACATGTTGGCTATGAAAAGACCCCCGGTCCCCCCTCCCCCATGGTCGTTCGATCTCAGCTCATTTCGGGGTTCCCCCACCCTGACTGACTGATTGACTGTAATCTGCGTGCCACTTGAGCATACAGATTACTTATTCCACTCATTGACATCCAAATTAATCTGTAACTTTTATGTAATCTGTTTTTTTCCTCGATTTTTGGCTGATATTTGGTTGCTCTCCATTAAAATGAAACTACCACAAAACTGAGACAGTTAATTTATTCACTAAACCTCAAAATTCATCAGGGTATCAACTACTGATTTCCCCATTGTATGCTCAACAGGTAGTTTAATGCATTTTAGTGCTACTAGATGGTGAACTGTCAAAGTTTTATGCAATAATAATAATAATAATATGCCCTAAGTCATTAGTAACATCTATCCATCCTGCAAAAACACACAGTTTCAGCCATTCATTAACGAATTATTAAATTTTCAGGTTTTTGTTCAGGAGGAAGTTTTTTATTTTTTGCTTAATAACTGGGACGTGATCATTTCATCACCACTGGACTGATTATGTATTTCAGCTCCGTCAGCTCTGTTGTTTATATTAGATATGCTGTAGTTTGTTCACAGAGTGAGTCTCTGACTTCTTCATAATATGAACAGTGATGTCAGAGTAGTTGGTTAACCTCAGCTGTTCTGACACTTCCACCACCCCTATTTCAATTTTTACTGTGACATTCAGGCCTGTTAAATGATTAAATAATATGATGTTAGAGCCATGGTTAATTTGGATACATATTTTTAATGAGTGGTAACAATTTATTATAAGAGCAATTTGAACTGCTAAAGAATATTTAATCTGCCAGAGTCAGCTCTGTTATTAATATTTCTGCATGTATTTTGCAGTTTTTGGCAAATGTTGCAAATCAATAAGCAGGTCTGACTTGAAAATATTTCATTCTTGGATTATTTATGAAAAGTCACCGACCATCAGGAGGAACTGTGCCATTAAGGATGCAGGTGCATTGTGGGAAATGTAGAGGAGGGTTATTCCGACTGCAAAGCTCTCTGGAAGTTGTAGAGAAGTGACAGGTGAAGTTAGATGCTGCCTCCTGGATCCACAGTCAGGTGTGTGTGGACTTTTAGTGAGACCTGAGAAAGATGTAAGTGATGAATAACTGAAAGCTACAGCTGATGACATCTGTAAGTGTGTTTGCAAGCTGCACCTGTCCGTTTGTGTCCTTTTCAACTTTGTGGGAAATCATTTTCTGTTGGGAATCATCAGGAATGGACAGCCAGTCTGAATCCGTGCAGTCACCTTCAAACGTGCAGCTAGGAAGAGAAAGATTCATCATCACCAAGTTCAGAACTGTTTGAATACATCAGCTGCAGATGTCGTTTCTCTGACCTTCTTTTAGAGCCGCACCACCCACAGTATGGATCCTGTGCAGACCAACACTCCTGCACATTTGTGTATGTGCTGCACTTTGACACAGGAACTCGCTTCATCTAGACAACAAAATCATTCAGAAACACTTTAACATGCAGCTCAGGTACATGTGACATTAAGATAATAAGTAAATGACAGAAGTACCTGGTTTCTGAATGGCACATACTCATGTTTATGATCCACTGGATCCAGATGCAACTTGGGAAACACTTGGCGGTCGTTGTTGGTCCTGTAGAGCACCATGGGACAGGCAGCATGATAGTTCCTGTCCACAGCAAGCTGACAACAACAAGGAGATTTTGTCATGTTTCTGAGAGAATGTGCTACTGTGTTGGTAAGTATTTAATAGTTGGATTAAAACTAGTGAATTAATAACCTGTCTTTTTCCTTTGGTTTGTCTATTTACAAACTGTCTTCCAAAAAAGATTCAGACACTGTGCAAAAGGGAAATGATTCACAAATCATTTAAATCCAATAAATATTTACTTGAAAATAGTACAAAGATAATATGTAAAATATTGAAACAAAAATAATTAAATTAAAAAATATGTTCTCCTTTGAATAAGTTATTAACAGAATAGTTCAAAAAGTTTAGAGAGGAGCAACAAAAGACTGAAAAAGCTGTTTAATCCTGAAAGAAAAAAAGAAAAAACGACAACAGCTGGTCTCGAACATCCGACAGCTAACTCAGGGTTAATGTCCAGTTTATTTACCCCAATCCCAATGTCAGTGTATAATTTATATTATAAATTCCACGTTAAACAGGGAACATTGTGTAGCAGTCTAATTCTTTAACTAGCTTAATGAGAAGATGGTTAAAAAAAAATTTTATCTGCTGGATGAAAGAAAATGATGCAGAGGAATGTGAGTGGCGGAGGAAATTACCACAGAGGCCAGGAAACCTCTGAAGTACTGTACACATATGAAGCAGGTGGAACACAGGTGTTTCTTCCACAATGTGTCTTTTGTCCCGTCTCTCTCCTCTCAACTGGTCATGGCAGATGACTGCCCCTCCCTGAGCCTGGTTCTGCCAGAGGTTTCTTCCTGTTAAAAGGGAGTTTTTCCTTCCCACTGTCACCAAGTGCTTGCTCATAGGGGGTCGTTTTGATTGTTGAGTTTTCTTTGTAATTATTGTAGGGTCTTTACCTTTCAATATAAAGCGCCTTGAGATGATTGTTTGTTGTGATTTGGTGCTATATAAATAAAATTAAATTGAAAATTGAATTGAATTTTCAATAAAAGCTGATGTTTAGACACCTTGATGAGCTGCCCATCTCCTGTCCCAGTGAAGAAAATCATCCAGGCTCTCTGCCTCACTGCCAGCAGAGAGGTCATAGAGTTCTACCTGAAGAGCACCACCTTTGGTTTCAGCATCTTTGCCTGAGAAACAGAAAAAATTAGAAAATGATGCAGAGCTGACTAGTAGAAAAACAAAAAACAATGAATATGTGAATGTGAATATAATATAAAGGCTGTTGCCACATCATTTAAAAATATAAAGTTCAAAAATGAATTGCTGGCATTTACGTTGGAGTGATGGAGTGTCTGTTAAAAAAGGAAGAGAAATGTATATGGCACACATCACATTCGTTTTTTCTTTCATTTGTTTACATGTTGTGTGCAATTTGAAAATCATCATTTGAAGCAACATTTTACTTTGTTCATGACCTTTTTATAATTTAAATGTATGTCATAGATTGATTTACAATTTTATTTATCCCCTTTAAAGCGGGCATGTTAATTTTAACTTTTTATTTTCATTAAATTTATTTATAACTATTAATTAACTGATTATAATAAGACAACTTGGGTTACATTCTTTTACAGAGAATTTTTTTTATGTAGGCCTGAAACTGAACTTTATCTTGTGTAGAGCGGAAGATTATATCAGTGCAAATGTTTCTAGTTTTGTCATTTATTAATGGCATGTGATAATGAAACCGGCTAATCTGCCTCTCCGTTAGAGAAAAAAAATCAGTAACAATAAGGCAGTAATTAAAAACGCATCTTATGTTACACAGGAACCCACCATCACACTTGATGGTGCAGAGGTGTAGAAGTCTGGATCTTCATCTGTCTCTTATGGCAAGCTGATCCGGCCATATATCACCACCTTTCTAACGTATCTTTTTTTTTCTGCCGCTCAGCATGATGCCAGATTTTCACCATATTTTACTGCCTTTTTAAAAAAAAATTTTTTATTAAACACCTTAGAAAAGTGCAGATATATGGTCGGAGCAGCTTTCGATAGACTGTTCACCCGGGATGACCGAGGAGGCCACGAGTCTGCTGCTCTCACTGTCAGAGGTGCTGAGAGTCACGCCCCGCAGCGACTTCGGTGAATCGCTTTTGCTTTTTTGGCCTTGAAGCCAAATGAGACGGACTCTGATCTGAGAGCGCGTTGAAGAACAGATAGATGGTTGAATTGATCTGAAATCCATCAACAAACTCCACATCGCCTTTACTTTTGATCCCAGGAGTGCCTGTAGCTCCATCAGTTATAGAAAATATCCCTCCTCCCTGTTTGTTATCCGTGTCATGAAAGTTGATGGTGTCAGAATCAGAAGCGCACCTGCTGTTTTCGGGCTGCTCTTTGTTTTGTTGTATCGCGGTCAGAATGTAAATGTCAGTCTGAGTTTTCTTCTTCTTCATATCCACCAGAAAGCTGACAGATGCGCTGCTGCGATTCAGAGGTCCCACCTGGATGTGTTCCCTGTACAGAAGGTTGGAGATGTTCTTCAGGTCCAGAACCTCACAGTAACCGCAGTCATCGTCAGTCACACCGCAGCTGATCAGAGAGTCACTCTTAGAAAAAGGCAACAATACGTTGATGCTGAAAGTTGAGTTCCACGCAGCCATCTCACAAACCCGGTAAAGCAGCACATCATCCTGTTGGTTCCCGGTCTTTAAGATTCCTCTCTGAATCGGACTTTTGATCAGAGTCAGGTCGTGGCTCAGCTGGTACAGCCTCTCCTCTGTGGTGATGCAAACTGTGTTGAGGCCACGGCGAATTGATGGATGTCTCCATCAAAGGTGAAGGCTCCATCCTCCTCCAGGCACAGCCCTGGTTCTATCCAGAAAGCAGACCGAGCAGCAGGATAATTTTATAGCAAAACCTCTACCTGCAGCAGCCCTCGTGAACTGAGAGCCTGCAGAGCACTCTGCTGTCTGACACAGTGTGTCTAGACTCCAGTGTAAAAGCACAGCGCGGCTTTGCTGAAAAGAGAAGTATTAAAGGGAGGGAGATAAAATTAGTTCAGTCGAATGTCACAAATCCTGATTTGTGACTTCTGGAGATTAGTGAACTTTTAACAGAGAGGTTTGTCATGCTGAAAGTGAAGTATAGCAGAGGATGTACAGAACCGTTCCATTCATATATCTACAACCAGCGTTGCCATAAATTTTATGTTTTCTTTAGCTGTTGATTGCGGATTGAGGCAATATCACACAGTATGAAACATTAATGTTTTCTCAGGTTTTGCATATTTCTTGCACCATTTTTTTTTAGCTTCTCAACTTTGAACATGTATCTGCCAAAGCAACTCACACCTGCAGCAAACCACTGTAGCTGTCATGGCTTGCAGGGAAAGAACGGACCCAAATGCAGAGACAGACGTAAAATGTTTAGAGCTTTTATTTTTAAATATCCGACAAAGCTTTTGAGAGGGGAGGTCCAGGAATTGGCAGGCTTATCTCCAGCACTCTTTCAGTCTGAGGATACGTTCACTGATCCTCTGAAACCTTGGCTCGCATGCTGACGGAACCCAGCTCAACTCTGCACACAAACAGTGATTAGTCCACAAGACAAAGAGAGCATAAAACAGCACAAAAATAAGGCGCATAGTTTGGCTACCTGTTAGGGGCAACAATCTGGCAAGGACTGAAGAATTCCTTTGGCTTAAATACAAATCAGGTGAGCCTCAGGGAAAACAGGTGCGTAATCAGTGATGGAAAACAGGTGTGCAGCCCACAGCCAGAGGAGGCTAGCCAGAGGGTGGAACAAATGCTGAGCCTGCCCAAGAACAACAATAACACTCCCACACAACACACTGCTGGCCGGAGAGGGCAGGGACTATGACAGTAGCAGTATACCTGTAACTCACCAGAAACGTTTAGTTAATGTGTTAGGCTTTTGTTTCAATGAGTAAGTCTTTATCAGTAAAATAAAGTATTTTGAGACCTTAAATCAGGGTGATCGAGAGTTTGCCAGAATCCTAATAAAAAGAAGATGAACTTTAATGATCCCAGAGGGAAATTCATATGCCTGACGTAGCTCATCTGCTATTTGTATGAGAACTGAAAAGCCCGACGGCTGTTGGTACGAATGGTTTCTGTATCCCTCCGTTTCACAACAGAGAGAGAGAGAGATAGAGAGGAATCTTCCAGTACTGATGTTTTTCATTCCATAAAGATGCTATAAAGTGGGTGATCATACTTCCAGTTAGGTCAGAGGAAAGAGAAACATGCTTGAAGTCTCTTGAGTGCCTCTGGATGTTTAGTCTTTATCCTAGGAACAGTTTCATCAAACTTCAGCATTTGCCTTGGGTGGAATCTATGATTTATGATTTGACAGAATCCTCTTAGTATATAATATGGTCACATACCAGCTGCCAATAATTCAATATCAGGACAACACATCCTCTCCTTGACAGTGATTCAGTTACAGTTTTTAATTAAATTTTATTTATATAGCTCAAAATCACAACAAACAGTCATCTCAAGGCACTTTACATTGTAAAGTAGATAATTACCATGCAATAATTACATTACTTTAAAAGACACGCAGCACAGTATGATGTGTTTTAATGTGGTCCAGGTAGTTTTGTTAAACAGTGGGAGATGTGTTTGTGTTTGCTTGCTTTTCTGTAAAAGTCGCTCCATGCCACTGACCAGCGCATCTCTAACAATGTCTATTCTAGGACTAATTTCCGAGAACCAGGTGGGCCATGGTGACAATGAAAGTGCTTCAGCGCTTCCTGTTGTTTCACACTTTCAGCAGTCGTAACATTTTACCTGTAAACTTAAACAGGACTTTGAACCATTATGATGAGACAACTTAATTCTAGAACTAGAACTGTGAGTGTGAGGCTCTTATAACTGTTGACTGCAAATGTCACAGCTGCCACGAGTGATTTTTGCCATGCTGTAGCACTCACTACACTGAAAAGAAAAAAGAACCCGAGCCTGCAAGAATCAGTGACAGACTTTTCTCTCCAGAATATGCTAGCTGTATTTTATTGTGTAAATCATGCAGAATCATTCACGTAGGTGTCAAACTCTGTCTAGTTCACCAGTATGAATATTATAAAACATATTTATAGAACTTGATTACAACAAAGGCACAAAGTTGCTGCTCAGCATATTTTCTGTGGAAAATAATTATTTTTTTCATTTTAAATGACAAAGAACACCATGACATCCACGCCTCCTGCTCCACTCAGAAATATATAATATTAGAACATGCAAGTAATTTTTGTTTTAAACATTTACGTAAGTTAAGATGTGCTTACTGCAGGTGTTAATCTATCTATATAATCTATTTATATGCTATCTCCTGTCAACCTGTGTGAGTGAATCAATTCTCCACTGGTGTCCCATACCCAGCAGGCATGTGGGCAGATCCTCACGGCCCACAGAGGGCAACCTAATAGGCAGCCCATAGTGTTTATTTAATAAATAAATGAAAATTCTAATCCTATTAAACAAGTTAGTCTGACTTAGAAAATTGAATATGGCCTGATAGCCTACATTTCTTCAGTTACTTTGCTATATAACTTAATTTCATAATAGAGTTTTCCATCTGGGCAATATCAGTTTTCTCTTGAGATGCTGGGGTGCCAGTGAACATTTTCTTTTTCCTATTCTTTTGAATGGGACAGTTGTTGCTCACTTGTGGTTCTAAGGTACATTGCAAATGCACCTATAGTGTTACAAATTTCTGTCACAAGGTGGCAGCATTGCGGAGAACAGTGATTACGCCTTCAACGTTTTTTCCAAGTGCATCTTGGTTTATGGTTTGTATTATGTTTGTTTGCAAAATATAAACAGTGACAGCCCTCAGCGTTTGGTAAACTTTCAATAAGTCACATGATGATGTTCATCTCAAAGAAACTGGCCGAGTGCATTTCCGCTGCCACTGTAACAAGGGAATGGATTCCCCGTTGGTGTCTATCGAAAATTTGAAAAATGATTTGCTCATTATTATATATGTGCTTCTATACGCATGCAGCCTTTAATAACTCAGTGGTCCGCACTGTAGTCATCGTCTTTAAAATAATATCTATCAGTAAACATCAACGCCGTTTTCCTTCGCTCAACAAATCGCAGATTAGACTTCAATTGAACGCATACGGACACAAACAATATAAACAGTGACAGCCCAGGGCGTTTCAATAAGTCACATGATGATGTTCATCTCAAGGAAACTCAAAAGGCGTTGCCACTGTAACAAGTGAATGGATTCCCCGTTGGTGTCTAGCGAAAATTTGAAAAATTGGATGGCTGTGGCTCTGGAGGTGGAGCAGGTCACCTATCAATCGGAAGGTTGGTGGTTCGATTGCTGGCTGCTCCAGACTGTGTGCCAAAGTATCCTTGGGCAAGATAAGCAAGCACTTAGATACACATGGAAGGGCTTGCATGAATGGGTATGAAGCGCTTTGAGTGCTCAGTCAGAGTTTAAAAGCGCTATATAAGAACTAGTCCATTTACGTGTTCAGTGTTAGGATAAGATTTAACTTCAGACAATGGTAACGTATAAAATAAAAAACAGATTCAGATCCTCACATATCAGAGGGTACACACTTATGATAATCTGATGTGACTTTAATAAAGACAGAATGTTTTCATATGTGTTTTCCTGTAATTTGATGATTTTTTTCCCCTTCACTTGCGCTGAGGGCATGCACACTGAAACATGAAGGGTCCAACTTTTAAAACTCATCTAACTTCTTGCAGGATCGAACTAGAGACCAACAAAGGCGACATCTAGTGTCAGCTCTGGGAAGGTGTTTTCTCGAGTTTCTGGAATGCATTCAGTTATCACTGACCAAACAGATGAACTCAAAATATGAAAATATAATTTTTTCCTGCTCTAATCGTGACCAGCAGACTGAGTGCAGCAGCTCATAACAAGCTCAGTGGCACCCAGTACATTTCAGTGATAACAGATTTTTCATTTATTCTCATATGTGATGCTAGTCTGAACAAAGTGCCCACTGTATTATCATTGTGCACGGATGCAATTGATTATTTTAGTATTTAGGATACATGCAGGATCGGCTAAGGAAAGTTCAATTCAATTCAATTCAATTCAATTTTATTTATACGGCGCCAAATCACAACAAACAGTCGCCTCAAGGTGCTTTGTATTGTGGGTAAAGACCCTACAATAACACAGAGAAAACCCAACAGTCAAAACAACCCCCTATGAGCAAGCACTTGGCGACGGTGGGAAGGAAAAACTCCCTTTTAACAGGAAGAAACCTCCAGCAGAACCAGGCTCAGGGAGGGGCAGTCATCTGCTGCGACCCGTTGGGGCTGAGGGGAGAGAGACAGGACAAAAGACATGCTGTGGAAGAGAGCCAGAGATTAATAATAATGATTAAATACAGAGTGAAGTATAAACAAGTAAATAAGGTGAATGAGAAGAAACAGTGCATTATGGGACCCCCCTCAGCAGCCTAGGCCTATAGCAGCATAACTAAGGGGTGGTTCAGGGTCATCTGATCCAGCCCTAACTATAAGCTTGATCAAAAAGGAAAGTTTTAAGCCTAATCTTAAAAATAGAGAGGGTGTCTGTCTCCCAAATCCAAGCTGGGAGCTGGTTCCACAGAAGAGGGGCCTGAAAGCTGAAGGCTCTGCCTCCCATTCTACTCTGAAGTATCCTAGGAACCACAAGTAAGCCAGCAGTCTGAGAGTGAAGTGCTTCATTCACGTAAATTAGCACAAACTGAGATCAGGGAGCGAGATAATGGCTGCCAGGAAGACTGCCGAGTCATCGTTCTGCGTGTGGTGGGTTTTCTGCTTCGTCGTGTTTGTCTTTGCAGGTGAGCATTATCCCTTATGAAGCCATTCACTCTTTGTTTGCACATCAACAGGGTTTGTGGAGGAATTATTTCCAGAGCGATATGTCAGTATGTCCCGTGACACGAGGCTGGGTGTCTCTGGGGTCATGTGACCTTTGACTGCGATCCATATCTGACCACAGAGACCAAGAGGTTTGCTATCTGCATCCTCTGCAGCTTTAAGAGAGCACACTGCTGTAGATGTTTTTCTTTTTACATCTGACGCTTCTTTGGTCCTCCACATGTCCAAGTTACCACGCTGAGAGACGCTAGCTTTTCAGCTAACAGCTCTTAGGGAATCAGCTTTTGGGGCAAAAATATCATTTTTAGACTGTCAAATTGTGTTATCATTGGTATTTCCATAGATTCAACTGAAGACGTGGAAACAAAGCACCTGTTTTTGCGCTGGTAACAAAGAGCCTAAAGATACAATGTAACCCTGGTTCTTTGCTGAGTTCTCTGTTCTGTGTACACACAGCACTGGCTCATCCCTTCAGCCTAAAATAAAAACTTTAAAGACCTGCAGGAAGCTCTGAACACCATCCATCCAAACATACATCCATTGATCAGCTGGGATAGGCTCCATGCCTTCATCTTCACCAGCCTCCCACGGGAACGGGAACGTTTCCTCCGGGGAGGTGGAGCCAAAGCGCCGAGAAGAAACTCCAGAACATTCAGAAAGGGAATAATGCCATAGGTCACACAGGTTCACTCCAATTGGCACCATATCAACTATAAAACTTCCTGCAGTGACAAGGTGTTTGGACCATGTGTCGGGTTGTGCTTCAGGATGTGTGCGTTTGAGCAAGTAAATTAGGTCATTTCAAGAGATTCACATTTTTCCTTCACCGGTAAGAACGCTGTAGGCGTGGGTGGTATTTTATTGTACTCACAGCAGATAATGTCCACAAAGAAAAACAGTGAAATCAAGTTTATCTGTCAAAGATACCAGAAGAAAAAAAAAAGTTGCTTGTTATTGTTTCATACCTGACCTGCAGTAACTGTTAATTCTGATGGAAATAAACCAATTACAGCTGCATGCATGCTGAGCTGCAAAGCACCAATCCACCTGCTTGTTCTGCTTTAATAAATATATATGAAAGTTTTAATGAACACAGGTCACTGAGTGGAATTATTTATATTTAAACAATATTTATATAAATGTAAATATTTATATTATAAGTATATCTTATTTCTACTTAAGTCATTTTAAGCCAAATGTTAAATAAATAAATATAATTGGAAAACAGTTATGTTCACCATAGATTAAAAAAATGCCTACTACTACAAGGCCATCTTCCTGTGTCACATGACATTCATGTCATGTGACATTCGTAATATGTGCCTTTGTGCCCCGTTCCATATGCAAATTAGAATGTCACATGCCTCAGAATGTCACATGACCTTTCATCCTTTGATCCTTTGATCTTTTCCTTTGATCTCCAGCCTATAAATAGAGGAGAGGAACAGTAGGATTCAGTCTGCTTGCAGCACTCACCAAGTTCAGCAGCAACTCAGGAGCATCTGGAAAGATCTGAATCCGCAGCATTCGATCAAGATAGCAGCACTCGATCAAGATAGCAGCACTCGATCAAGATAGCAGCACTCGATCAAGATAGCAGCACTCGATCAAGATAGCAGCACTCGATCAAGATAGCAGCACTCGATCAAGATAGCAGCACTCGATCAAGATAGCAGCATGTCTCAGCAGTCAAGAGCGAGTCGTAACATCGAGCTGGTCGACTTTGACGATCATCCCTTTTACACCGGTGAATGGGGCGACCTGCCGTCGATCCCCCTTGACCCTGAGGTTGACACCCATTACTGGGGGTTTTGGCAAGATGACAGCGATGATCAGCCTGAATCCCACGGAAGTGGAGCTGATCACCGTGTGCAGAAGGAGACACCTCACGTGGACGATAGCAGCAAGCTCCGAGTGGCGGAGAGAAAAATCCAAGAGCTACAGTCCAAGCTCCAAGCCATGCAGAGAGAACGTCAGGGTGCAAAACACACACATTTGGAGTCAGAGGTCAAAGAAATGACGAAAAAGAATCAAAGCCTGCAGCAAATGCTTGATGAAGAACTGAAACAGAAAGTAATCATCTTGAAAGAGAAGAAGGAGCTGATCATGAAGCACTCAAAGGCCAAAGCCCAACTGGAAGAGAGTGAAAAGAGGCACAGGGAGGCGCAGGCCAAGCTTGAGGACATGCAGAAGGAAAATAAGTCCTTACAAGAACTGCTTCAGAAAGCCCAGCAAAGCAGCGCTGATGTGCTGAGAGAAAAGGAGGCTATGCAGAGAGAAATGCTGCACAAGATGGAGGACAAGCCCAAAATGATGCAGAGAAGACTGTATGAAATCAAGGGACTGAAAGCTCAAGTGCTTAAGTTGAACACAGAACTGGGACAATCGCAGAGAAATCTGCAAGATATTCTCCTAGTCTCTAAAAAGAGGAACGAGGAACTCGTGGAAAAAACCAAAGCACTTGAGCGATGCAAGGAAGACCTGGGGAAAATGCGTGCAGAGATGCAGCGCAGGATGGAGGCTAAGGTGAGCAGCAGTGCAGAACTGGAAGGGCTGTACAAGAACGCCCAGTCCAAAATAATTCAACTGCACAAGGAGAAGCAGGAACAAGAGGAGCTGCACAAAAACCTGCAGTGCAGGCTTCAGCTAGTGCAGAGGAGTTGTCATGAATTCAAAGTCATGCATAGCCACACACAGCAACTCAATAAAGACCTGCAGGAAGCTCAGGAAGTGCAGAAAAAGAAATATGAAGATCTGGAAGAAAGGCATGCTGAAAAGCATGACAGAATAGAAGAATTTGAGGTAAAGTGCACGAACCTGGAAGCACAGAATGCAGAAAGTGCTCGTGATCTGCACACCATCATCCTGCAGCACAAAGAGCTGCAGGAGCGCTGCCTCAAAAAGAAAAAGCGCTTCAGGTTCTTCCAGAAGACCTCTGCTGCTTCTACTGCTCCAGCAAAGCTCACCTTGTCTGCCACCACCTGAAGGTCTCCTTGACTTTGACCTCTCCTCTGTGCCTCTCTTTCCTCCGGCCGTCCTCTCCCTCCCCTTCTTCTCTCTCCCTGCTTTTGATTTAACTGCATACTCCAAATGTGAAAATAATAAAAATGCCATCTGAATTTACTCCTGTCTGTGGATGTTCACTTATTCCTTTTTGCTTACAGTCTCTGTGCAAGATTAGCCTAAATGTTTACCACACAAATATGAAAGTTGCATAAAACTTGTGGTTACCTTTGGAGCACAAAGCCAATATAGCCAAACATCAGTGGGGTCAGGTGAATGATGATTCTAAGTTGCCCGTAGGTGTGAATGTGAGTGTGAATGGTTCACATGGACCAGGGCTCTCTCAGCCCTGTCCCAGCCCGGTGACCTGTCCAAGGTGCACCCCGCCTCTGGATGGACGACCTTTTTGCTCTAAATACAACTAATGATATGCAGTAAGCACACGGGAAACTACAAATAAGGAAATTCATAAACTCTAAAAAAGTTGGGTGGCTGTGTCTCAGGTGGTAGAGCAGGTCATCTGCTAATCTTAAGGTTGGTGGTTTGATTCCTGGATGCTTCAGTCTGCATGCCAAAATTCTCCTTGGGCAAGATACGGAAGCCCAAGTTGCTCTCTGATGCAGCCGTCGGAGTATGAATGTGTGTGGATGTAAGACAGGAAGCACTCAGCTGTAGAAGGAAGTGCTTGTATGAATGGGTGGGAGTGGGTGGATGCACAACATGGTGTATAAAGCACTTTGAGTGCTCAGCTAGAAAAGCGCTGTATAAGAAGGAGCCCGTTTCCCACTGAGGACTGTCATTACTGTATGATGTGCTACAGTATTTTATTGCAAACATTCAGCTGAACTCATGGTCGGCTTCTTTGTTGGGCCTCACAGAGACCTGGTTACAGCAGGGTCAGTGTGTTAGTGTAAATCAGTGTTGGAGCCGAAGTGCGTCAGTGATGGAGGACCGTTCCGATCCTGCGTCTGATCCTAGTTTAACAGTGAAGGCAGCAGCGTTTCATTTTAGCTTCAAAATGTCACGATTGCCGTGCGCCCTTTCACCAAACAGGAAATAAATCATAAATAAAAACACTCACACCTCATTAGAATAAGCACCTGGGTGTCATCATCACAGCTGAAACCAAATGACAGGCCTCTTTAAACAGCCATGATCACAATCATCTACACTGCCTACACACAGCATGTGTGTGTGTGCATGTGTGTGTGCTCCCTAACCTTTCGCCACAGCTTAGTGTGACACTCTAAATACTGATTCCAGATCAGTGACAGCAGGTCCCCAAAGAACTCAGGAAGAGCTTAGCAGCATGGGAGAACAGAGAGAACGTGTGTTTGTGTGTGTGTGTGTGTGTGTGTGTGTGTGTGTGTGTGTGTGTGATGTTACCTGACACACAAACAGTGTTTCTGTTGGTTTTGTGGGTGTGAGAACTTTTGTGTAGCCTTATCAGTGTGAACATGTTTCACACACTGTGGGATGTGTGACTACAGTAGGTGTGAGATTGGGTGTGGCATTAGTTTTTTATAAGTTCTTGTACTTGTTCTTAGATTAAGATAAATTATAAAGATTTATTAATGATGACAAATAAATTGTTGTCAGCAACAGCAGGCTGTTGTTTTTTGTACTGATAAATCAGAAATGAGCTGGGAACAACATGAAGCACACAAACAGACTAAAAATACAAGTATTATTAATTATTGATTATCCAAACCAACTAATTTCAGTGGGCACTTAGAATTCCCAGTAAAGCTTCTTTTAAACTCCTCAGTCACTGTGATTAAAGCCTCGGACCCCCTGATTGATTTTTCATGCTGAGTCAGGAGCTTCACCAACATTCAGAGGAGACACAAAGGTGCACAGAGTGGATACAATAATACAAACAACGCAATCATATAAACAACACAATGATACAAACTTTTCTCTGAATGAAATTTACAGTTTTAGTTTTTTATTATAAACTTTATGTGCTGAAGAACTCCACCCAGAAAGGCTTTGAGCGCCCTCAGACAAGAGCGTTTACTCTCGTTAAAGTCAAGAGAAGCCAGAAACACAGTGTAGATGGATCAATAACACTACAGGGAAACATATTCATTTGATTTCTACCTGAACTGTCCCTTTAAGTGCTCCTGTTTAGGCTTGACTGTACATCAGTGTGTATTACATGGTGAATATTTGGGGACAACTATCGAAGGTCAAAAACAATCCAAGTCTAATGTAACCAGCATGTTTCCTGTTTCCATTAAAATGTTGGTTAAATCGATATTTTCATCTAAACAAGGTTTTTTAATTTGTTCCAATCAGGTTTAAACGCTGAGGTCAGAAGTTGGTTTTAAAGTACTGCTCCTACAGTACTGCAGTATTATAAAGTAATTAGAGAACGCTAAATGGCATTATAGTTTGATATGATACTAATCCCACTGACCTTATATTTTTATTCATATCCAGATAATGTTGTTTTATTTCAGTCTGCACATTTGAAGCTGAATGAATATCTAATCATGAATATGTTTGTTCACACTGACAGCTGTACATTTGATGATAATTCCTCTGATCTGACTTCTTGTTGATTTTCACCACATGAATGTTCAGAAACAACAAACTGCTGTTCTTTGTGTGTTAGCAGAGGAGCGTTTAAATAGACGAGCACTGACACCATAAATAATAATCATGAAAAAACAGGCAGAATGGCTGCAGACACACACACACACAGGCAGCAATGATCTGATAGCAAGGATACAACAATCATATTAATAAGGGGAAAATCAAATATAAAATATCCACATTTATTTATGCTGATGGTTTTTGCTCTCTGTGGCGTTACTTTCAGTCCACTGTGTTCTTAAACACGCTGAACTGAATCTCAGGTACATACATATTTAAGCTGTCCAGTTACTTTTGCTTTCTCACAAATATATCTGTGAGGATCTGAGCAGGATGCATCATTCCAGCTCTTCAGGTCAGGATCTTCACCTTTTCCCCCATCCTCACACAGTTCTCTCCTTCAGGATTTTTCCCTCTCCAATTATCCGGCTCCCCGATGAGCCAAAAACGAAACCTTGAAGAACAGAGAGAACTGGTTCAGTGAAAACTGGAAACTTTGATTCTAGAAACGAATAAAGATATTTTTACAACAATCAAACCTTTCATTCAGTGGTGAGCCGTCCACCCACATCCATCTGCCCTCTGCTGCTGAGTCTGTCAGTCCCATCCAGAACTTGTCCTCATCTTCTTTCATTAAGGTTCTCACTCTTCCATCCAGGAACCTCTGAACAGAAACAGATGATGAAAATGACCTTGTTAGACTTTTCTGTGCTGAGATGATGAAACATAAAGATGTGATCAAACATGTGACAACATGAAGCTGCAGCAGTGGTTCCTACCTGCTCCTCCCTGCTGTCTATGTTCACCAGGTCTCCTCCTTTAGCTCTACATAAACCTCTGCTCTCGATCCAGGAGGAGAGACATGTAGTATATGTAGGCTGCTGCATGCTGCATGCTTCTTTTTCTGTTATAAAAAAAAGATCTGTCATCACTTTGCATTTCATTAGGATTCTCACTTTTTATAATCTAAGCAGAAATACAAAAACCTTTCATTCTTTTAAAAACTGTTGATTAAAATCAGTGAACAAGGTGGGATATTAATGTGAAGTTAATGTTTCAACAGTTTGAAATACAGTTAAGAGGGTCAGTGAATCAGTAACCCAGGTTCATGTCTGTCAGGTAAAGTTTGGACCTTACTGTTGAGGTCTACTTGTTTCTTCACGTCTTTGTTCCTCAGGTTTTCAGACACTGATCAGAACACAGAAACAAATCTCTGAGTAACATTTGTTTCACTCAAAGGGGACAAAGAGTTTCTGGATTCCTTCAGATTTTTCACAATTTTACAAAAATGACAAAAACACATAAAAAATGATTCATTTACATTTTTATTAAAAAAAAAACATAATCTTGTTCCCTGTTTACTTTTAATCAGAAAAAGCTCTGCACCCACTCACCGGTAACACCAAGAGCAGCAACCGCAGCAGCCAGGTGTCATGGTCCTGGGCCTGTGGCCCAGTGTTTTCTGTTTTGTTTCCTTGTTTCTCTGGTCCCTGATGTTTCTGCGTGTTCCTGGTCCTGTCCCTTCCTGTTTTATTTTGATAGTCCTGTGTTCCCCATGTCTCGTGTTTGACTTTGCTTCCCCCTGTTGTTTTCCTGATTTGCTTCACCTGTGTTCCCCAGCTGTTTTCTCTTGCCCCGATTGCCCTCATGTATTCTTAAGCCCTCAGTTTTCTTCCGTTCCTTGTCGTGTCATTTCGTGGTCATCCCCAGTTGTGTTCGTTCATAGTGATAGTTCCTCGCTGTGGTCCCTGTGTCTTTCCCTCATGTTTCCTGGTTTCCCTGGTCTCCTCCCAACCCGTGCATTTCCCGGGGGGAGTTCATGTGTGTTTTTGTTCCCCCTTCAGTTTAATAAACCCTGTGTTCCCGGAGTTCTGTTTTTGGTGTCCTGCCTCCTTCCTCGCTGCACCGCAGCTCCTCCTGACGTGACACCAGAAGAGCACTGAGAACCAGCAGGGCCACTCTCTCCCAGGTGACCTTTGACCTTCTGCTCAATGATGTGACTTGTTGGGACCCCTCTGAACAGTTAGAGGAGACAGGGGTGTCACAGAGATGACATGTAAGCTCCACTAACCACACTTCATAAATCCTCATATAAATATTTTGAGCTTCAAATGCAGATTTCCTTTAGCTGAACTTTAAATGTAGTTATATGTGCTTCACTTTATTTTTATAATCAGTCTGAAAATCAGGCTAACATAACACCCCACCTTCAAATTATCTATACACTCACGGTTACTTGGTACTTGACTTAGTCACTCTTTGTTTCTATTGCTGTATATTTACAGACGTAGAAGGAGACACTGGTCTCCTAATGCTCTCATGCTTCATGTTTGTTTAGGATGCTGCACATATCTGTGATCACACTGATAACCCAGAGAAAGGGAGAAGAAACTCCTGACATGGTTAAAGCTGTAAAGAGACATATTTTACCCTAAACTATGATTTTATTACTTTTAGTGACCAAACATCCGCCCGTCTCCTTCTTTGGTCTTCATCAGGAACGTGTTCGTTACACAGAAAATGAGTTTAACCCAGTCTGTAACCGACACTGAAGG
>JAMQGT020003270.1:0-48906 GCA_024447675.2 Pterophyllum scalare
GGGACGGTGGGTCGCTGTGTAACATCTAAACCTGTATTAAAGGATCATGATTGTTCGTGAAAACAAAATGTTTAGCTGCATGAGGAAAATTCTTTCTGTTCAGCGTTATTTTTGCATTGTTTTGAAGTGTCGAACCAAATTCCAGGATATTCCAAGATAATCACATAATTTATTTGCACAGTGCTAAACTTCACAACAGAACATGAAAATGGAACGAAAAATTGTCAGAATATTGTTTCTTAAAATATCTTGTCAGGGCATAAATTTTCCAGAAGTTTCAGAGAATCTGAAGAAATGTTCGTGTGTAAGGTACCAAAGATCAATATTGGATGCCGATGAGGAATCATGGAAGTGACTGGGCTCAGGAACACTTCCAGAAATCACTGTGAACAGTGTGCAGATGCAGGTTAAAGCTCTATGATGCAAATAAAAAGCCATGTGAGGGGCGCCGGGGTGGCTTAGTGGGTGAGTCGACCATATATGCCCCATGTGCAGCCAGCTCATGGCATCTTGCTGCGTGCCCCACACTCTCTTAAAAGAAAAAGCAATGTATATTTTATATGTAATAAATTCCCTTTTTTTTTGTCTGACACTATGTAGCCTAATGGATGTGCCAGCACTTCATTGACTGAACCTCATATTTCAAGACTAAATAACAAAAAAAATGAACAGTATGCTTGATGACAAATAGCGGTTCATTAGTTTTTGCATGATGACTAGCTTCTTCGGTATTAACCATTTCTATTGAGTAGCAGTATCTCTAAATATCATATCTAATGATTTTTGTTTTTGTTTCTCAGCCAAAAATCCTGAAACCGAAGGCGGTGCTCCTCAGGCTGCGCTCCATGACCTCTGTGGTGGCAGTGAGGCAGAGAACCTGGATGGTTTTCTTCATTGGGACAGGAGATGGGCAGCTCATCAAGGTGTGCATAAAAAATTAAATAAACTTTATAATGTTTATTACTATTATTGTGGTGTTATTGTTGGCGTTGTGGTATTGTTATAACAATGGGTCTTCAGTGCTCCTGGTGGGCTGTGGGTGGCTCGGGCCTCCCGGGTCGTTCTCTTTCTGCTTCTAGCGGGAATTGCTGAAGCTTCATTGTTAAGTAAATGTTGTGACAGACAGACATTCACACTCTTATTCACGCAAGCACACAACAAAATTGTTGGTTTGTGTAGCCATGGTTTGTTTTGTTGTTGTTGTTGTTTACATCTATATTTTTTTCAGGTTCTGTTTCATTTTTGCATGTTTTTTCTTTCTTTCTTGGAACGGGATTTTCTCGTGTTGAAGTGGGCCGCAGCACTCTTGACTTTGGGAACCACTGGCATAGAGACTTTGAGGCTCATCTTGGAAGAGTAAATATGTCTGGCACAGCAGTGCATTCAGATCCAAATTCTGCTTGCAAAACCTGCCAGACAAGACAGGCTTCAAAAAACATTTTAATTGTTATCATTTTTATTATTACTTATACATAAATGGATAGTCCACAGTGGCCTTACTTTTGGAGGCTATAAGCTGGAGGCTAGAGAAAGGAAATGAAAGATGACAATCTCTCCTTGTTGTTGTCAGCTTGCTGTGGACAGGAACTATCACGCTGCCTGTCCCACGGTGCTCTACAGGACCAATGACGACCGCAAAGTGTTTCCCAAACTGCATCTGAATCCAGTGGATCATAAACATGTGTATGTGCCATTCAGAAACCAGGTACTTCTGTCATTTACTTATTATCTTAATGTCACATGTCCCTGTGCTGCATGTTAAAGTGTTTCTGAACGTTTTTGTTATCTAGATGAAGCGAGTTCCTGTGTCAAAGTGCAGCACATACACAAATGTGCAGGAGTGTTGTTCTGCACAGGATCCATACTGTGGGTGGTGCGGCTCTAAAAGAAGGTCAGAGAAACGACATCTGCAGCTGACGTATTCAAACAGTTCTGAACTTGGTGATGATGAATTTTTCTCTTCCTAGCTGCACGTTTGAAGGCGACTGCACGGATTCAGACTGGCTGTCCATTCCTGACGATTCCCAACAGAAAATGATTTCCCACAAAGTTGAAAAGGACACAAACGGACAGGTGCAGCTTACAAACACACTCACAGATGTCATCAGCTGTAGCTTTCAGTTATTTGTCACTTACATGCTGTGTTTTTCAGATCTCACTAAAAATCCACACACACCTGACTGTGGGCCAGGAGGCAGCGTCTAACTTCACCTGTCACTTCTCTGCAACTTCCAGTCAGCTTTGCAGTCGGAATAACCCTCCTCCACAGTTCCCACAATGCACCTGTGTCCTGTCTGATGGAACACTTGCTCCTGATGGTCAGTGACTATTGATCAATAATCCAAGGAATGAAATACTTCACAATAAGAGCTGTTTACTGACTTACCAGAATACATCCGTAGAGCTGACTCTGACAGATGAAATATTCTCTACCAGTTAACCAATCATAAATATATTTATTTAACAGGTCTGCACGTCACAGTAAAAATGAAACTTGGAAAGGCAGAACTGTCAGAACAGCTGAGGTTAACCAGCTGCTCTGAGATCAGCGGACCACCAACTTCTGTGTTGTAAGTGCAATCAGATCATTAGAAGAAAATCAGCGCCTCCTGCTGCTGACAAGCTGCAGTTTACCTAACGTAAATAACAAGTAGAGCTAAAATGCATAATTATACAGATAAATTACTGATGAAATAATGAGGTCCTGTGATGATCATCATCAGGTTAAATGGACAAACATTTCTATTCATTAAAATAAAACCTAAACCTGATTTTGATTTGCGTGATCTCCTTTTGATGCTCACAATCTTGATCTTGATCTCGGCACTAGTGTGTGATTGTCTCCTTTCAGGTGTCAGCAGTGTATCGAGGCTGGTTGTGGATGGAACAGAGACGGCTGTTCCTGGGCTAACATTGGAGTCACTGATGTAATAAATGATTATATTAATTGATCATTGATACCAAGTATTTGTTGCTTTACTAACACAATGATTCCCTTTATTAGTTTTAATAACAGCATCTGTACTGTGTTCCCTCCTGCAGGACGGAGTTTGCCAAACGTTGGAGTCTGGGATTCATTTTTCTGTGAGTCTGATCCTCGCTGTTCCTCTGACACTTTATCCACATTATGATGTCAGCAGATGGTCGTGTATCAAAGCTCATTATTTTTGTGTTTTACTGCAAGAAGCCGGAGATCTCCTCCATCACTCCCAGCGTGGTGTCTTTTTATGGCAGAAACCGTGCAGTGTTATCAGGTCGTAACCTCAATGATGTGGTTAGTGTGAGGATCCAGACGCACACTGAGTGTACGCCAAAAATGTGAGTAACTTTTCACACGTCTGAGACTCTAATTTGACCATCCATGAGAAAAAAATAAGAAATTATTTCAGGGAAGCACCTCCCGTATTACAAACCGGAATACCCTACAATTTAACTTTGACAGTTCCCTCAGCGATCATTCAGTCTTATGAACAAATACTGCATTTTCCTAAAGTAAAATGAATATATGGATATTTTATAATTGATGTTTCCCTATGTTAACTAATTTTGCAGCTCAGCTTTTGTGTGTTTTCAGTTTTTCTGCATATTATTGGTGTTGTGATGTTAATCAGTTTGTTTCTGTGCTTGTGCTCTGGTCAGATCTCCTGTTTGGGAAAACACTGGTGTCAGTCTGACGTTCCACATTCCCACCATTGATATCAAAGGTGTGGCGAGCGTATGTGTTCTCCTCCCAGATGGTAGTTGCCACGGCCGAGCTGAGATCACCTACAGCTCACCACCATCCTGCACCAGCATTACACCAAGCAGCAGCTGGATCAGGTACGCTCAAAATATGAAGTGGAGGAACTTAAAAATACAACAACCTGAGCTCCACAGAAGCTGCAACACATGTGATGTGACACAAATATTTACAAGTTAGCTCCTAAACCATACAGCTGAGTATATAATTACACAAACTTAAAATAAACAATACCAAAATATTAAAAATGCTTTGTCACTGATTTCTAGATCATTTCTATACACGCTTGTGGTCAGAAAATTTCATCCATTTTTTTGTGAATGTTGTGGTAATTTGGGGCTTTTAAGGATTTCTTTGAACTGTTCATTTTCCAGGATGGAGCGATTGCACAGCAAATATCTTTGATGAATTTAAAAAACAAGAATTGGGAGCACAAGATTGAATTTATTTTGGATTTTCTCAAATCCACACAGGGTCAAAATTATGCATATATGATCAAATATATACACACAATCACTTCAATCTTTTAATAAGTGGTGCTCAAGTTTCTGCATGTCTTTGCCAGCACTCAAAGCTAAGTCAGAGGAGCTCAGTGAAGCTCTAAGAAGGCATTTCTAAACAACTGCAGAGCCCACGACCATCGAGTTACTCAGATGTGTCATCACTTTGCCAAAGATGGCAGCCACCAGTGTGTTGGGTTACCATCACACTGGGGTGTCACTGTAAGAAAATTATGTCAATTGTTTTATTTCATTTCCTCTGCTCTGATTAAATGCTGCTCCATGTCTGGCAGTGGGAAGAGAACAATCACACTCACGGGGTCCCACCTGGAGTCTGCTGAAGGGGTCGTGCACAGTCACGCCATGCAGGACGTCAGACTTCCCAGAGACAGCTGCTATCAGGTGGATCTGTGAACACACATGATGTTACTTTGGATTGTTATCATATAAGAATAGAATATGAATTTATATCACAACATGTCAATCTGCAGTATAATAGAATATGTCATGTCACATGTTGAGTAATCTTCATGCAAGTCTTCATTTAACATCAACTGTCTTTGTCTGCACACAGGTACAAACATGAATCATATCATAATACAAACTCATTACCATAAATGCTGGAGTGCTGTTTAAAATATTAACTATTTAAGCTAAAAAAAAAAAAAATTTAGATTAACTTTTTGAAAAATATACCCATCATGAACCTAATGCCAGCAAAATTTTTAAAAAAGTTGGAACAGGAGCAACAAAACGTTTGTTCGCCTCAGTTCCCAAACGCTTATAGAAGTTCTGTAAGAAGTGCATATGAAGCTCAGTGGTCCCAAACATGCCTTACAGCATGTTTTTCAGAAAACAAACTTCTCTGTTTCAATATTTGATTTATTGTTGTTGCATTTTTATAGATATTGTGTTTAGATTACTGCATTCTCCTTTTATTTATATTTTACACCATCATCACCATGACGTCAGCCACGTACAGATTCTGTCACTTTTAATGCAGAATTTAACAGAATTGATTTAATCTGCAGAGTCTGACCTATGACTCACCTGCAGCTGGAAACAGTCGAGGGATTTCTAGCAGTGCTCTGTTTATGAAGGTAGCCGATCAAACACTGGCCTGCCCTGTAACAATCTCCTACCACCCTGACCCCGAGTTTACCAGCTTCACAGCCACAAGGACGGGAGGAGACGTCCTCGTTGTCATACAGGTGACGTGTTTTCTTTAATCACGCACGCACAAACATGTGACATCAGTTCACAAAAGAAACTTTGTGTTGTTTCAGAAAAAGGCAGACAAACTGGAGCTGACAAGAGGCGAGTTATCGGTGTGGGGCATTCAAGACACAAAGGAGTACCACTGCATCGTGGAAGCCAATGAGAGCAGCAAAGTGACAGATTTTTTCACCTGTGTGATTAAAAGCCCACCTAAGGATGAATTTCAGTTGTTACTGGTAAGTCTTTCATGTTACCCTATCTTAGATCACACTTACGGAAGGATAAAATACTAGTTTTATGATAACAGAGGAAAGATTGCAGCGTCTTACCAGTGAAGTGCAGTAGAAGCACTAAGGTTGTAGACATGGAAATTATAGGTTAAAAAACAGTTTGTTTTGAGACCTCCTTTTATGACAGTCCTTTAATTGTTTCCTAGATAAAGTTTGGCGACAGCACAACAAGACTTTGGTCTCTGTCTTTATTACACAAAGTCCTTCAGATTGTGCGTGTCCTGCTGATACCCTGTGTCATTGGTGGCAAGTAACTTTCATCCATCACCTTTTTACTTTAAACCCTGAACATAAATTTAATTAAATATAGTTCCATATGTATGTTAGATTACACACTCACACTTTTAATTATTCTTTTCTACCATTTTCAAAAAAATATTATTGTAGCAGAAATACAGCAAAGCTTTTCTACTCAGCTTTATGGATGATGTTCTAGTTTTCTGCTCTGTTTAAATCAGTCACTGTTTGTCTTTCAGTGTTGGTGATCATCTGTGTTTGGCAGCAGAGACTCAGCAATGAGATGAATAAGCTCTGACTGGCCTGATTGCTACTGGGAAAAAGTTTATTTTTGAAGGCTTCATCCAGGGTTTTTCTTTCAAAAGTCATCTTTTGCTGCATCTGGAAACTTACATCGCTCAAAGAAATGAACGTAACACTTTGAAAACATCAGATCCCAATGTATATTTTTAGAGTCTTTACAATTTTATATTTACATACAGTCATTGCCATATTTTTGGTTGGAAATGTATTATTTGGAGACAAAATGGTGATTTATTTTGCCTGTTGTAAGTTTTGTGTTTTGCATGTTTACTGTATCAGATTTTTGTATGACATTTTCTTCTTTCAAGTTAAAGTGAAATATGATCCAGCCTTTTAAACACTTTAATACTTACTGGATAATTATTAAGTACCTAAAGTGTAATTAATTTCTTGTTCCCCGTGGAACAAGAAATAATCATAAATAATCTAAATGAATGAGTGCCTCCCATCCCACCCCTACTCAAAAGTAGTATATTTAATGCAACCATGCCATTTTTACCCTCATTTGATGAATATTTGTTTAGTTGTAGCCCCTCAAAGTCCATACCAGGTTGAAATTTAGCCATTTTTGTTGGTGTTTCTATTTATTTCAGCATTTTTTGTTCTAGATGAAACTCCAACCACATCAAGAGAGTAACAGAAGCAATCTTTGGTATCATGGATGTTTTCTCATAATTCCTTATTTCCCAGCTGACTTTGCATGAGGACAGGTTACATGGAAGACAGATTTCCAGTGTATCACACGGCCACCATAGAGAGTCACTCATTAATGTTCAAACCTGTAGTCATTTAGAAACACCTAATATCCATGTCTTTGACTTGTATGGAAGAGCACCGATGCAGACCCCACACAGGAGGGCCCAAGTCAGGCCAGTGAGGCAGCATGTGGTTCTTCATGAATGACCATTACACCATCATGCAGCGGTTAAAAACCTTTGCTTCCAAACCAAGCGTAGTAACATAACTAAATAGCGACACCTGGTGGTTGAATTGAATTTTGTGTTACTGCACTTCAGAGGAGATGTGTTGATAAAATAAACAGAATAAAACTGAATGAGACTTTGGTAGTTTAACACTATTATATATGATATAAAATATTTATAGAATTCTAGAGATATTCTAAACCACATTTTTCCAAAATCAGGGGAAGAGGAAACAGATGGGGAGCAGAATTGGATAATCAGATGGGAGGGAAGTAGAACCAAACTCAGGACACAGGAGACAATTATTACCTAAATAAAACCTGAACTAATCATTTAAAAAACAAACAAACAGGCAAACCACCACACAGCAGCTTTCTCACCAGGAGAAACGCTGCGGAAAGCTACAAAAACAACACAAGAGACTACACACACAAAAAAAGAAATCACAATAAACACAATAAATAAACTAAAGAAAACATCAAATAATAAACAGCAATTCAAACTCTACAACTCAAAACTTTGGGTCTAAGACCACGGCCCATGACGTCATACTCTTTCACATGCACAATATGCTCTGTTAAATCTGAGCATCCATGAAGAAACAGAGGGAGAGATTTAACATCTTTTAACGGGGATCCAGTTACGTTTTCCAAACATGCTGAATTATTTTAGGTTAATTTACAAAATGCTTTTAGATCCAGCGACGTGTTGACAGCTGTGCACTGTCTCGTCGCTGCCCCCTGGTGTTCTGTAGGAGAAAATGCAAACAGTAGCTTTCGTCTGCCTGCGCGGCCACTCACTTTTCCAAGACTGATTATGAAGCGCCTCTGCATCAATTTCAGGGATATTTATTGAAGGAAGAGCTGATAATACGTTGACCATCAGGAGAGGTTTTTTTTCGCTTATCCTGTCCTTCATGTAGTCTCCACTGATGTTACAGTCGGTGACATCATGACTGCAGCTTTGTGCAGAGTAGAATCACAAACATTAAAGCAGAAAGACTGTTTATAGTGGGATTTATTAGGTGTCCCTGAGATTGTTATAAGGTGCTGGATGCTGTCTGACCATCAGTATCGATGTAGTAAAACTGGCACAGCTTTAAAAATTGCGTCCATCTCTTCGGTCACTGAAGTTTGACACTTGCCAGAAACTTGAGAAAAACATTCAAACAGCTGACACTAGATGTCGCCGTTGCTGTCCTCCAGTTAGAGCACAGAGGATGTTAAATGATAGTTTTAAACGCTGTCGTCTGTGCAAGTGATGGAGAGATCATCACGATAGAGCCAAACACACCTTTGTTAGCTCAGGGTTTCCGTCACATTCCTAAAGTTGGGACGGATTTTGGTTCAGAATCATTTTCTCGGTTTCTACCGGTTTAAGCTGAACTTGCACAAACACCAAACAGTCTCTTCTCATGTACTCATGTGTCGAGTCTGAATCTGCTGCTTTGTTGAGGGAACGGAAAAGGCATCAAACTCAGTCACGCTGTCAACAGATGTTGAAAAATAAAAAGGAAATAACAAATATGATATTGATTACTGAACTGCGTCATGATTTTATTTTTATTTATGGATGGAATCGTTCACATAGCACATGACACCGACTGAGAATTTATTTGTGATATTATACCAGAGGAAATAACTTTTACTCAGCCCTGACGGCTGTGACTGCATGGATTTTGTTTTGTAAAACTGAATTGTACAGACGTTCATGGTGGAAATGAGTCAAAAACAGCCCAGTGAAAATCTTAAAATTTCTGTTTTGTGTAGAAATGAAAATCTTTGAGTTTTAGTTGTCTCTAGGCGCGCTCCCGCCCTCCTGCTTCAGTAGTTCTCTTTTTAGCAGCTGCGCTTTTACGCACGGGTCTGCGGACATTGGGTCAGAGAGCAGAGCTGTCATGCAGACCTTCAGTGTATGAGAGCGTGCCAGTTAGAAGTATCATTGCTGCTTCAAGATGCTGCTGCTGCTCGGGCTGCTTTCTGTCCTCTGTGGAGAACCGGGTCTGTGCGTGGAGGAGGATGGAGGCTTCACCTTTGATGGAGACATCCGCCAGTTCGCCGTGGCCTCCAACTCGGTTTACATCGCCACAGAGGAGACGCTGTACCAGCTGAGCCACGACCTGACTCTGATCAACAGTCTGACTCAGAGAGGAATCTTAAAGACCGGGAACAAACCGGATGATGTGCTGTTTTACCGGGTTTCTGAGACGGCTGCGTGGAACGCAACTTTCCACGTCAACGTATTGTTGCCTTTTTCTAAGAGCGACTCTCTGATCAGCTGCGGTGTGACTGACGATGACTGCGGCTACTGTGAGGTTCTGGACCTGAAGAACATCTCCAACCTTCTGTACAGTGAACACATCCAGGTGGGACCTCTGAAGCGCAGCAGCGCGTCTGTCAGCTTTCTGGTGGATGTGAAGAAGAAGAAAACTCAGACTGACACTTACATTCTGACCGCGATACAACAAAACAAAGAGCAGCCCGAAAACAGCAGGTGCGGTATTGATTCTCAGACTATCAACCTTCAGGATACGGATAACAAACAGGGCGGAGGGATATTTTCTCTAACTGATGGAGTTTCAGGCACTCCTGGGATCAAAAGTAAAGGCGATGTGGAGTTTGTTGATGGATTTCAGATCAATTCAACCATCTATCTGTTCTCCAACGCGCTCTCAGGTCAAACAAACAGAGTTCGTCTCATTTGGCTTCAAGCCGAAAAAAGCAAAACTGATTCACTGAAGTCGCTGCGGGGCGCGACTCTCAGCACCTCTGACGGTGAGAGCAGCAGACTCGTGGCCTCCTCGGTCATCCCGGGGAGCAGCCGGTGCTTTGGAGCGGCGTGTTCAGTGTGGATGGAGGAGACACCAACACCGAGCTGATAGTGTTTGACATCAGCGCTGATTACAGCATAGGGACCGATAAAGATCCAGATTTCTACACCTCTGCGCCATCAAGTGGGACGGTGGGTTATTTTAGCCTAAATTCCGTCTTTAAAGGATATTGTTGCATTGATGCTGCCTCCTTTAAAAGATGATAAAAAATAACTATAGTGGAAGCTTGATAAAACAAAAAACGTTGTTTACTAATAGAGTTCAGTTATTTCTGCTGTCCTGCCTGCTGATGCTTATTAAAGACTGAACTGCACATTTGCTCAGAGATGTTCAAACATCTCTTAAAAGATGAGAGGACAGTTTAAGATTTCTGTACACTTGATGACAAAATAATTCATATACCAGTTATTGTTATTGTCACTGTTGTCACTGATATTAATTCATTATTTATATAGCATGTCATCTGTGGATCAAAACAACTCTTTAGACAGAAGGAGATGTGGATGTTTGTCCACATAAATCTTTAGGCTTTGAGTAATAAGAGGCTATTTCTTTCTCCAGTACGGTCAGTACTTGTTGAGTTTTTCTGGTCATCAGATCTCATGTTTTCCTGTTTCTCAGCCAAAGATCCTGAAACCGAAGGCGGTGCTCTTCAGGCACAGATCCATGACCTCTGTGCTGGCAGTGAGGCAGAGAGCCTGGATGGTTTTCTTCATTGGGACAGGAGACGGGCAGCTCATCAAGGTGCATATAAACTAATATACATCAGTTAATGGTAACAGAAAAAAATGCCTGTATTCATAAGCTGTCTATTTTCTGCTGTTACGACTCATCACTCTTCGCCTTCTTTAAAAAAAAAAAAAAAATAATAATAATAATAATAATAATAATTGTTGATTCTGTCCAAACATTTTGTGTAAATATTTGAACAATGGTGTTATTTTTGTAGTTTTCCTTCCTCCACCACAGTGGATTTTAACAGTCAAGATGTGATTGAAGTGCAGACTTTCAGCTTTAATTCACACGAATGTATTACAGCCATTTTTATACACAGTCCCTCATTTTCAGAGGCTTAAAACTGAGCAGTTGATGGACGAACAGTTTCGTGGCCAGCTGAGGCCTGTTCTCTGGTTATTTAACAGCAAATACAGGAGACGGAGGATATGGAGTTGATGGAGCTTTGTACTGGAACTCAATATATGAGGTCCAAAGAGATGTCGGCACAAGTGAAGAAGGACGTCAATAGGCTGAAAAAGCAAAGCAAACCTGTCAGAGAGAATAACAGTCTGGAAGAAGGAACGCAACGGGCACTTCAGGAACACCAGAGGGTCTGAACGACCACAGAAGATCATTAAAGCGCACGATCGCAGCATTGTTTCATTAAGAAAAACAGCTTCAGAACATTTAGGAAAACAAGAACACTGTCGGGGAAGTTGGTCTGTCTATCAAACTCTAAAATAATGAGACTCCTTCCTTAATGTAAATTCAGAAACCACTGTTTGCTCTTGAAGGAAGGAAGGAGGGCCAGATCAGAGAGGTTGGACCTTAAAAAAAATCCTTTAGACAGATGAAACAAGGATTAACTAGATGATGATGATGATGATGATGATGATGATGAGAGAAACATGCAGAAGCTGTCTGTTTTTTTGAATGCAAGTTACAACATTCAGCCTTTCATGTCTTTGTGCCATTCTTGAATAAATATTGGGTTCCAGTGATTTGCAGATTGTTTACATTCTACGTGGTGTCTCGTGTTCTTGCAGACGAGGATGTAAATGGATGAATCGCTCTCAGTCACTCTCATTGCTTCTGATCTGATAAAAACAAAAAGTCAGTGAGGACAGTAACAGCAGTGCAATCTCTCCTTGTTGTTGTCAGCTTGCTGTGGACAGGAACTATCACGCTGCCTGTCCCACGGTGCTCTACGGGACCAACGACGACCACCAAGTGTTTCCCAAGTTGCATCTGGATCCAGTGGATCATAAACATGTGTATGTGCCATTCAGAAACCAGGTACTTCTGTCTATTTACTTATTATCTTAATGTCACATGTCCCTGCGCTGCATGTTAAAGTGTTTCTGAATGTTTTTGTTGTCTAGATGAAGCGAGTTCCTGTGTCAAAGTGCAGCACATACACAAATGTGCAGGAGTGTTGTTCTGCACAGGATCCATACTGTGGGTGGTGCGGCTCTAAGAGAAGGTCAGAGAAACGACATCTGCAGCTGACGTATTCAAACAGTTCTGAACTTGGTGATGATGAATTTTTCTCTTCCTAGCTGCACGTTTGAAGGCGACTGCACGGATTCAGACTGGCTGTCCATTCCTGACGATTCCCAACAGAAAATGATTTCCCACAAAGTTGAAAAGGACACAAACGGACAGGTGCAGCTTACAAACACACTCACAGGTGTCATCAGCTGTAGCTTTCAGTTATTTGTCACTTACATGCTGTGTTTTTCAGATCTCACTAAAAATCCACACACACCTGAGTGTGGGCCAGGAGGCAGCGTCTAACTTCACCTGTCACTTCTCTGCAACTTCCAGTCAGCTTTGCAGTCAGAATAACCCTCCTCCACAGTTCCCACAATGCACCTGTGTCCTGTCTGATGGAACACTTGCTCCTGATGGTCAGTGACTATTGATCAATAATCCAAGGAATGAAATACTTCACAATAAGAGCTGCTATAACACATCTATGAAAAATAACTGAGACTTTCACATTCCTTATACATGTATTATTTTACAGGCCTACATGTTACTGTAACGTTTCGACTTGGGGCAACACACCTGTCAGAACAGCTGAGGTTAATCAGCTGCTCTGACATCAGCGGACCACCTGGTTCTGTCTTGTAAGTCCACTCAGATTATAAAGAAATCAAAGATTCATATACTATTCATACTACAGTGTAGCTAATATAAATAACAAATCAAGCTGAAAAGACTGAAAATTCTCAATAAGTCAAATCACAGATGAAACAATCAGAGTTATAGAAAGTTATAGAAAAAGAAAATTAAATCTTGTTCTTGAAAGTAGCCAAAATGTTTGATCATGCAGTTACTGGTTAAGACTGTTTTAATGGACAGTCTCTTTGATGCATTTTAATACATTATGCTCCATATCAGTATTTGAATGAGGCTTGTCCGAAATCCCATAATGCCATGTGGCTGTTTTCTGTTCAGGTGTCAGCAGTGCATCAAGGCTGGTTGTGGATGGAGCAGAAACAGCTGTTCCTGGGCTAACCAAAGAGATGCTGATGTAATAAAGACATTATAATTTTTTATGGATTTATCTAACAAACCTTTTCAGAGTTCACACATGTTGTACCTTTGCTATCAAAATGCTATCAATCCAATAATATTGCTTTAACTTGTAGAAATTCTTCAGATGATTTTAACCTCAGATTTTTATCTGCCACAGAAAACGAGACACGAGTCATTTACTGTCAATGACAAGGCCAGTTAGCAAACACCAAACACTTTGATGGACAGAGTTTATAACTTTCTGTGCAGCAGGCAGGAGATGGACCCGACATGCAAGAGTCAGATTTAGTGCAAGAGTTCTTTCACCAAATGCAGAACAGGAGCAAATTATCCAAAAACCAAGTGCAAAAAGATTCACTTCAGTTTCTAAGTGAAAATACTGAAACTAGCCACTGTTTCCACTTTTTCAACTGAGCTAATATTAGCCACAGCAGGTCTGAGATCAGCTCTACTATCTGCACAGTGCTGTTATCTAAGTGCTAGATTCATTCCCTCCTGCAGGACCGAGTCTGCCAAAAGTTGGAGTCTGGGAAGAACTTCTCTGTGAGTCTGACCCTCGTTGGTCCTCTGACACCTCATTATGATGTCAGCAGAGAGAAATCATTTTAATCTGATTATTTTTGTGCTTTGCCGTCAGATCCCAGAGATCTCCTCCATCACTCCCAGTGTGGTGTCTCTGTACGGCAGAAACCATGCAGAGTTATCGGGTCGTAACCTCGGTGATGTGACGGGAGTGAGGATCCAGGCGCACACTGACTGTTCTCCAAAAGAGTGAGTCACTGTCCGGATAACACAACAAATCAAATTCTAGAAAATCCTCAAAACACTCATATTTTAAAGAGAATATTCTACAATTTAACTTCAACAGTTGAAAAAAAGTAGAGCGTATCCCTCGCCGCACCGAAATCTTTATGTGCCGTTACTGCGCCGCAACACATGCGACACAATGTTGTCATAGTCCATCATAAATTAGACTAGAAATTTATTTTATTGGCTTTTAAAAGCTATAATCTGATCCGCATGTATCTTTTGTGTGATTTTTGTGTAGGGTTTGTCATTCACTTTGCATTATTGTGAGCATTTTTTATTTAAAATAGAAAAAGTCAGGGAGTCATCAAGCGTTATTGTTACCTGAGTGACAAATTTCACTGCGATTGATGAAAAAAATCACAGATATGAATTTTTGAATTTCATGTATAATGAGATTGGGACTTTTGACTGGATCACAATCGTTCCTTGTACCACCCCCAACAACTGCAGAATTTTTCGTTGAAATCATTCATAATTTTTTGAGTTATGCTATAGGCAGAGATGCCCTCTCTGTCCTGAAGCGCTCTGTTTATCTCTCAGAGTCAGACAGACTCTTTGGTATCTGAGTGTAAAAGTGGAACTTAGCTGCAGTGTTTCCTCTGCTTTAGGCTTTGAAGAAGTTCATTGTTTTCAGTTGTTGTGTGAAAAGTTTCCTTCATTTCATTTGATTCACACTCAGAATTAAAGCAAACGTGGGCAAGTTTTCTGTATATTATGATGATGTGAGCAACTGTGTGTGTGTGTGTGTGTGTGTGTGTGTGTTCTGATCAGATCTCCTGTTTGGGAAAACACTGGCGTCAGTGTGAAGTTCCACATTCCCAGCACAGATATCAAAGGTGCGGTCCACATATGTGCCCTTCTCCCAGATGGTAGTTGCCACGGTGAAGCTAGCATCACCTACCGCTCTTCTCCGTCCTGTACTGATGATCGCACCGAGAAGCAGCTGGATCAGGTACATGCAGTTTGGCTGAAACCTTCAGACCGCGTGATGAATGAGTGTTAAACTTATTCAGATGCGGGACCTCCAGCAGCTAATGTCAAAAGTGTTTATAAAACTTTGCTTAATTTGAATTTCTTAGTATGATTAAGAGAAACTCGTGTTGATAATTGTTTTTGAGGAAGAAACAAAAGAAACAACCAGGTTTGGTTTAGTTATTGGTACCATGCTGTAAAGCAGAGGAACTGAAAACCTCACAGAACCCGCAACACATTTAAAGTGACACATGCGACGCCCCGCCTGTGAGAAAAGCTCTTCAAAAGCTGACCTAGATTACCACAAATCCACCATGTAGTATATTTTATCTGCTCCTTCTTCAGCCCATCAAAACTAAACCTTGTGCAGGACGTCTTCTTTCCCCATTTTCTTCTTCCACTAAGAAATAATGCAGCACAGTGGTTTGGTGCTTATTTTCACATGCAAACGCTGGAAGAATCCCGCGTGTGTGTGTGTGTGTGTGTGCGTTGTCCTTTCTGAGCCAAGTTTGTTGCGTTACTCCATCAGACACTTTGGTCTGCAGCTTAATATCTAAACACCTAAGTTGTCCTAACGTTTTCTATGAAAATTCATGACCCTCAGCTTACTCTTATACGGGGACATCAACTGAACTGTTGTTTTACTGTCAAATCAGAGTGTCACTGTAATAAAATTCAGTCATTGGTATGAAATATGTCTTACTCTTCCTTTGCTCTCACTAAATGCGGCTCTATGGCCGGAAGCGGCAAGAGGAAGCTCACACTCATCGGGTCCCACCTAGAGTTCGTTGAAGGCATCGTGCACAGCCACGCCACACAGGAAGTCAAACTTCCCATAAACAGCAGCTATCAGGTGGGTCTGCAGACATGAACAATGTCCAGTACAGTTATTATACATGATCATTTTCCATCACTTTATTACAGTAGACTTTGAATTCATGTCACTGCATGCCAAATTACTATATAATAGGATATGCCACGTCACACGTTATGCAATCTACTCGCAGCATGTCATTTAATTTTACCACATTAGACAACATTAATTGTATCACTGTATTCCTTTTGCATCCATCTGTACACATTCACAGACGTGCAGGTTGATGCCTCCACCCTCCTGATACTGTGCCACCAAAACAGCTCTGAACCCTGAGCCCAGGCATCTCTGTGCTGTTAGCACGTACTGTCTAAAAATAGAATGAACTAAAACAACAAACATATTTAAATTTTTTCCTGTATCATACCTGGTTATGTTGAATCATTTTATAATAGAACCATTACAAAAAAGCTATAATTAGAAGAGGATTTAAATGTTGTGTTTGATTCAAAGTAGCACAAATACAACATGTCACATGTTTAAAATAAAAAGGTGACTTATCACCATCATGACCATGTCATGCAGAGTCTCACCTATGACACACCTGCAGCTGAAAACACTCCGAGGATTTCCAGCAGCGCCGTGTTTCTGAAAGTAGCCAATCAAACCTCGGCCTGCCCCGCAAACATCTCCTACTATCCAGACCCTGAGTTCACCGGCTTCACTGCCACAGCGGCAGGAGGGAATGTCCGCATCACCGTGCAGGTAGTTTTTAAATCGCACACAAACAAGCATGTGACATCAGTTCATAAAACACCAGTCTTTGTGTTGTCATCTCAGAAAAAGGCAGACAAACTGGAGATGACAACAGGGGAGTTAACGGTGTGGGGCGTTCAAGACGAGAAGGAATACAGCTGCATGATGGAAGCCAGAGAAAGCCGTAACAGCACCGACTCTTTCACCTGTGAGATTAAAGACCCGCCCAGCCCGGAATTTCACCAGTTATTGGTAAATCTTTCTTTCATGCAACACCAAGGCAGACGCTATCTATGAAAAGACAATAACACAAAAGCTATTGTGATAATAGAAGATTACAATCTACAAAGTCCTCAGTGCAGTCCTGTGATGATGTTTTAGGCACTAAATTATATTTTTGGACATGATTTTAAAAGATTGCTTTCAAAGACATATAATGCTATAAATATTTTTAATCAGTGAGCTTCATGCACGGTGCAATTCAAGACTTTTTCAAATCAATATGTGGTGCCTTTAAAACAATGCAAAGAGATGCAGAATTTGTTTACAAACCCTTTCAAATTGTGATGTTCACTGCATGAATATTTGGAAAATATCCGACCCATAGTGAGACGCTCCCTCTGAGGAATTCCTTTGTTTTTCTAGATAAAGTTACGGCGACAGGACAGTAAGTCTCAGTAAGCATCAGTCTCCATCACGCCTAATGCTGCTTTTCCTGCTGATACCCTGTGTTATTGCTGGTAAGTGATTTTGATACATCAGCTTTTTATTGTAAGACTCCAACCTTTTTCTTTAGATTCAGTGCCCCTGTTTACAAGCACAGTGCCAGAAACACTGTGCAGAGTAAACTCAGCTGGTTTGGACTTAGAGTGCTGTCAGAGAATCAGGCTCCTGAGAGAGAACCCCTTTAAATTATTTATTTTCTTACACGTATAGGTGTTTAAGTACGGAAGCCGAGAGCAGCCATGGTATGTATAAACTTTTTTCTGATGGTTTTCTCGAGATAACGAGTTATTTATCTCGTTATCATGAAGTAAGGATTACCATTTTCTCGTGATGACGAGATAAATAACTCGTTATCTCGAGAAAACCATCAGAAAAAAGTCTATACGTACCACGGCCGCTCTCGGCTTCTGTAATTTAAGTGTGTCCAGTACATGGTTAAGTGTCCTTAATTGCTCCCTCACTGCTGCAGATGAACACGGCATACTGAAACCCTGTCCTACTCCAGTTTAGTTTTCTGCTTGATTTAAATCTGCTACTTTTTGCCTTTCAGTGTTGCTGTTTGTCTATCTGTGGCGGAGGAGACGCGCCGGGTGGGCTCCATTCAAAGTTTCTTTCCTATCGCTGTTGGTTGGTTGAAAACCTCCAGGCAGCTGTTGCAGCCGTCCATAGTGATACAAGTTGGCTTTTCCAGTTGTTGTATATATTTCTTGTATTTTTATATATATTTGATGAGTGATACAGTCTTTTTTTTGGGGGGGGGATAATAATTGATACCAGATAATAAAGGCTTTTCTTAAAATGCTGAATTCTTTTGCTTAAGCAGCATCATTAAAGCTTTAGCTGATATCTAATTGTCTGATAGAGTTTCTGGCTGTACCACTTATGAAGTATAATTTATTATAGTCTATGAATGTTTAGCACAATGAAAGTCAATATAATAGATGGTATAAACAGCACGTTCTCCAAAATGAAGACATACTCTTTGATATACACACACACACACACACACACACACACACACACACATACACATATATTTATATATATATATTATATATATATATATATATATATATTTATATTATATATATATATATATATATATATATATATATATATATATATATATATATATATATATATATATATATATATATATATATATATTAGTTAACAGCCTGCAGGTGTTTAGAGCTTCCTGGACTGGACCAAAGTTTGAAGCAACTGCAACCACAGAGAAATGAAACTGCCACAGAAAGGCTGTTAGACAGTGACTACATGTCTGAGTACATGTCTGTGATCACTGATGATGGTACGGCCATCATCAGCTTAGCTCCTGGTTAGAGGTAATTTTATAAATAATGCTGTGGTCATTGTAAGAAACCAGTTCATAAAGAACAGAATCATAAATTAAACAGATTTGAATATTTATTTCTTTACATTTTGAATTCATTACCATCCTCCAATGAGTGAGGGCCGACTATCATGGAACAGAGACAAAACACAGCGAATTCAGAGGTCATGAATTACAGTCAGTGTGTGCACCATTAAAGCTTTGGGTGTGGATTGTGACTCTCAGAGATCAACCTTGTGTGTTTTATAGTTTTTTTTTTTCAGTCTGGGTTTCCTCTGGACTCTTAACACTGTATTCATAAAATAATAATAAAAAAGAAAATCCTCTGATGTCTCATTTGAATGGTGCTGGTTGACATATAATGTGTGTGTTCATGTTTAACCAGTTCCTGCCAGTGTTTGAGCATGTACCTACACATGATTTAAAGGTGTCAGAAATGACTTTCTCATGTTAATAACATCACCATCGTGTTTTCAGTAAGTTATCCATTATTTAAGTTTTCAGTCTCCATATTTGAGTCAAGAATATTCTGAGAATGAGTGACACGAGGAACTGAGAATAAACTGTTCACATGATGTGTTACAGTGCAGCGTACATACATGCAAATGTTTTATAGAAGCAGTGGTGTAGCAGGACTAATCCAGACAACTGAAAAATTATGTTCACATGGAACTCCATAATAAATTTCTCTTTTGACTCTTTTCTGTTAGTACTTCCTAATAAACTCCTGTCCTGCTGCGCCCTCGGGTGTTGCAGAACTGCTACAACATCCTGAACCAGCCGTGTGGACCATAACTCCCGGAGAACTTCCTTTTTGTCTGTGAGCCACTGTAATTGCATTCATTTGACACATTTTTTTAGAAACATGTAACAAAGGAGGATAATATGAATTAAAATAACACTCATGAAACCATGTCCTCTGTATTGTGTTAACACACACCTGAATGCTCCAGACCAGCAAACTGCAAAACGTCATCAATTAATAAAGTGCATTTTATTAGCAGCAGCTGGCTGCTACATTGTTTCATAATTCCTATGGAGCAGTACGGGTGTACTTACTTTATTTAGTAAAAATATTTGAGATTTATCAATTTTAGGATCTGCTAAGTCCTGATATATATATATAACCTTAGAATTGAAAGAGGAAGTATTTTCTTTTTCATGTGACTGCAACATCTAAAGCACACAGACAGCGACACAGATTCTCATGTATGTTGAGCCAGTGTGCTCCAGTTCTGACAAGCAGCAAGCCATGCTGATGCTGCCTGAACTACCTTTGTGATGCCAGCTGTTCACAGATACCACCACACATCTTTGCACGCCCTGATCAGTCCTTTGAACTTGGCCTTGAGCACCTTGACCTGCTGCAGTTGAGTACCAGTCACTGTTAGTAGATGAGTGAATGAAGGTTGTTAAAGACTTGGGGTTTCCAGTCCGACTAGTGTGGTTGGAGCCCTGTCCAGCAGCCGCACCACTGCCCTGACATCAGTTCATAAAACACCAGTCTTTGTGTTGTCATCTCAGAAAAAGGCAGACAAACTGGAGATGACAACAGGGGAGTTAACGGTGTGGGGCGTTCAAGACGAGAAGGAATACAGCTGCATGATGGAAGCCAGAGAAAGCCGTAACAGCACCGACTCCTTCACCTGTGAGATTAAAGACCCGCCCAGCCCGGAATTTCACCAGTTATTGGTAAATCTTTCTTTCATGCAACACCAAGGCAGGCGCTATCTGTGAAAAGACAATAACACAAAAGCTATTGTGATAATAGAAGATTACAATCTACAAAGTCCTCAGTGCAGTCCTGTGATGATGTTTTAGGCACTAAATTATATTTTTGGACATGATTTTAAAAGATTGCTTTCAAAGACATATAATGCTATAAATATTTTTAATCAGTGAGCTTCATGCACGGTGCAATTCAAGATTTTTTCAAATCAATATGTGGTGCCTTTAAAACAATGCAAAGAGATGCAGAATTTGTTTACAAACCCTTTCAAATTGTGATGTTCACTGCATGAATATTTGGAAAATATCCGACCCATAGTGAGACGCTCCCTCTGAGGAATTCCTTTGTTTTCTAGATAAAGTACGGCGGATGCTCAACAGATGTAGAACTCAATGGGAAAAGTGCCAAAGTGTGCCCAGACGCCAAGAACTACAACGGTGTTTCTGCCTCCAGCCATGTTGTCTAACTCGTTGGCGACATAATGCAGCTCGATGGCTGGGATTACCGGAGTGGACCGGAGAGGAGGACCGTGGCAGCGATATGTTACAGAGGAAATAATGTGTGAATAAAAATCAAATTGATGGCAGAAAGATCAGTGGAACAGCTACCTGGCAGTGTTGCATTAAGGTGCTCAAACCACTGCCTCATGGTGGAGTCTCCATACATATGAACCGTCTTGTCTTTCGGACATTGAGTGATCGCTGAGGAAGTGTTGAACGGATGAACTGTGGCGCCACCTAGTGCTCGCCACACACCCTGGTAGTAATAGCCAGAGGGTCCAGAGTCCACACTGCTGCTATTTGCATCTGACTGACCTGAGAAGAATTGTAACAGTTATCAGTAGAGTTATTAACATGGGAAGATCAAAACAGTCTCTTCTTAACCTTTATGGGTCAATCAAACCAAAGTCAAATCCCCATTCTTACAAATGCACTTCTGTATTTGTAAATATTACTTCTAATTTTAATTTCATAAAACAGCTGTTCAGTGTAGTTTTGTAACCTTACTCAAATGTAAGTATAGTTGGGACTCCTTTGAGTGCCCAGCAGACGAGAACAAATGTATCACACTGGTGATTGCATTTAGGCAATTGAGCTTATGGCCATACTGTGCTAGCAGAGTTTGCAAGGTGCACCATATTGTCATTACATGGCACAACTTTACAGCTTTAGTGCTAATAGTTCTTTTTTTTCTTACTGAAGAAACTAAACAGTAAATTCAAGCATGACCCAAAAACTGAAGACTAAAAAAAAAGTACCACATTCATAAGCAATAAAAACAAAAAACATCACAGTCTACGAGGACTTTTGGAGCAGTCTCAAGCGGCCCTTTGGAGAATCCCCTTTTTCCTCAGCCCCAACCAATCACAGCAGAAGACTGCTCCTCCCTGAGTCTGGTTCTGCTGGAGGTTTCTTCCTGTTAACAGGGAGTTTTTCACTCCCACTGTCACCAAGTGCTTGCTCATAGGGGGTTGTTCTGACTGTTGGGTTTTCTCTGTAATTATTGTATGGTCTTTACCTTACAATATAAAGCACCTTGAGGTGACTGTTTGTTGTGATTTGGTGATATATAAATAAAATTTAATTTGACACTTCCACATCTTTTTTCAACCCCAGATTGCTGCTCAGTGTCATCATGCCATTGTTTGTATGAGCAGCAAAATAGTATTGTTTAAGAAGGAAATAACACTTTGATCTTAGAATACTAATAGCTAATACTGGGGACAACAGACGTTACACTAAAATCTGCAAATGAGGTTTCTTTATTTCAAAGCCAGCAGGATGCTAACATTTTACATCAGCTTAAAACTTTGCAAAGTCAGTTTTCAACCACTTTGTCTGGAAATGAAAAGATGGCTGTCATGAAATGGTGTTATGAGGAGATGAGGACCAAAATCCAGAACCATGGAGACAGACTAGGGTGAACAAAATGCAAGCCAGATGAACAGTATCTAAAAGTCACATATTTAAGAAAACACTCGATGCTTGACACAGGACCTGAGAGACGCGCATACATTCATTTAATCTTTTTTCAACAAACAAACAAACAAATTAATTAATTAAAAAACACAAGCCCTGACCTCCAGGATGTTCATGAGATATATCATCAGGGTAAAGACAATGAACAATGGTAACATCCAACTCCACTTTGGAAGGCCAGTGTTGGACTGTGACCAGTTCACCTGCTACTGGATTTAGGAAGTTAAATAAAATACATTTAGAACTCAGCTGTAAAATCAAATCTCTGTTACAGCATAACGTATGGTTGATTTCAGTAAACCAACATATTCTGTTGAACTGACATTATTTTTTTCATCAGGTTCAATCAGATCTCCTCACATAATTCTTATTTTTAATCATTGTCACTATTGTGATGCTAAAAGTATAAAAGTCTTGATGCAAGTGGCCATTACTGAGGGAAGAGTTTTAAATAGAGAAACTTTTTGATTCAATAAAAAAAATTCTAGTTTCAATTCAGTTTTATTTGCATAACACCAAATCTCAACAAACAGTCGCCTCAAGGTGCTTTGCATTGTAGGTAAAGACCCTACAATAAAAACAAGGAGACAAAAGAAAAGTGTGGGCGAGATTGCAGACATAAATGCTTCCTAATAAATGTCCTTTGTTAGGTCATATGTCATAGATCTAGATATCTACAGCTCAAAGAAAAAATGAGTCAGACAGTACAGCAGAAGTTAAAACCACAACAATCTTCTGCAGGAAACATTTAGGACAGTGCAAAATTGTGCAAAATTAATTAGAAAGCCCCTAAATACTTTAAATATGTACTTAATGCTAAATTAATCACAATCTGACCAACATTTTACCTCGATGGAGATTCTTTTGGTGAGGATCAGTAATAAAGCTGATTGTGCTCGTTTGCAGTTAAGTTTGTTGTCTTTGCTTGGGCTCGCTCGTCGTCATTATTGTTAAACAGTTGTGACACAATGCAATAGGAATCAAATACATAGCAAAAAGTAAATTATTATCTGAGAGTAACTGCCCTCTACACTTTGGGGCAGTAGCTGTTGTGGCTTCGTCTTCTTTAATTGTTCTGAAAATAAAAAACAAACCGCAATACAAATGTCCAAAGTTAGTGGTGAGGCTTTATTGACCCGTGCTGCAGAAGCTAAACCTTCTAGGACAGCAGAAGTTTACCAAACACAAGTCAAGTTTTGAAGCAATCTCATGTATTATTAAGAGGAGCGACGCCTTCCCTCGGCTCACTGGTAGTCTTCTCCTCAACTCTGAGGTTGAAAGAAAATAATATCTGAATAAAAATCAAATTGGTACCAGAGAGGTTTGTGGGGCAGGACCTGGTACTGTAAGCAAACTCAGCAGCTGCTCAGGGCCCCCAAGAGGACCTGAGAGTCACATACAGGCTGTTGAATGCATATTTGTCGCATCTGTGATGTTTCAGTGGTAATCAGCTTAACACTACTGGCTTAATCATTCCTGCTGCCTGTCAGCGCTGGAGTCAGATTCACATGCATTATAATTGTTTGCAAGAAGATCGCAACAAGTATGCTTCAAAAAAGGATTCATCCCACTGGGGTGGGGGAAGCCAAAAAAGAAAACAAGAGGGGAAAAAATTTAGCAGGATAAAGGCATGCTTCCATGAGTAATTACAATATTTTATCATAAATATGCTCTGACAGTGATGTTAGTTAAACAGAAGCATCACATAAGCCTTCATTTCAGTCAGTGTGTGCTGAGCTTCTGTTGTGTTGTGTGGAAATCATATGGTTGCTAACCTACCATTAGCTCACTAGTCAGTTAGCAGCCTAGGAAACGTATGTGGTCCTAAACAGCCTTTATCATTTACATGTTATAATGTAAAATATCACATTAGCTACTGAGGCTGTAAAGAATTGTTACTGATGAGGCTGCTTTTTCTGAACTAAGGGATCACACAGGTCACATACTGATGGGATATCCTTAGATCCTCGACTTATCCTAGTGCCAGGCTGAGATTTATCCCGTGTGATTAGCACTGTGTCAGTATGAAACAGCATTTCTGCAGCACAGACGCTGATATCAGTGTTACATCATGCAGATTATCATGTTGGTATTTGCAGTTACAGTCCAACGTGGTCACGTCTCAGTTAGCTCGCTGTTTTGTTCAGTCAGATCTGTGTTGGTTGTTGTTGCTTTGCTTGTTTCCTCTGAGCTTCCACAATTTACAATAAGTTGGTAACATAAACTCATCCTGTTCCATCGACTGTTTCCCAGGATCGCTGTTGAAATATTTCGGGACAACATTTACTTCAGGGCTTCTTCAGCTGATTACAGGTCAGTTTTCCCCCAGATCAGTATCGACTGGCCTGTGAGATTTTTTTTTTTCATCACTGACTAATACAACAGCATTTAATATTACACAATAATTTTACCTTTCTCTGCAGGTGAAGAGTACCTTTCCTAAGTAATAGTCTGTGCTTTATTTATTAATTGGGTTTTACTATGTACATTTTTATTTAGTTTGTTTAATAATGTCTATTTTTATATTCGCAACTTCTAAAAGAAAATAATATTTAGATTTAGTGCTTCATAACACCTTGGGTCAGCTCTGCCTGGTAGTTCTGCATTAGACCACCGTCTGATGGTGGAGTCTCCACACATATGAAGCATCTTCCAGGCACTGACTGATGGCTGAAATAGTGTTGAACTGATGAACTGTGTTGCCACCTAGTGCTCACCACACACCCTGCTAGTAAAAGGTCCAGATTCCACACCGCTGCTATTCTCCTCTGACTGACCTGCAGAGGATGTTTTTAACTTATAAAGAAGTGCTATCTGCATGCAGCTTCTTAGGAAGGATCCTAGTAAACACAGCTGGAAATTAGCTTTGTTGTTGACCATTGGTGCAGTATGGAAAAAAAATCCAAGTACAAGAGCAGCTCATCCTCACGTGGCCCAGAGCGTCAGTGCAGGATGTGATCAGACTCGAGGGATAACACACTATAGAGTCAGTCCATAAGCCTCTCACTGCAAGGATGAATGTACATTTGTGAGTTCTGTGGTGCAAAAAGAGCCAGGCACTTTGTCTGCAGACACACGGTAAGAAAAATAATATGTTTGTCCTACAGAGAAAAGGCGAGAGGTCTGAGCCCTTGACTGTCACAGTCAGAGGAGTTGGTAGCTCTGATTTGTTGTGGAGCATATTTTGCCAGCACAGTTTGGGTCCACATGTTGGCCTTGGACCTTCATATAATTAGCAGCGTTGCAGTGTGATCAGTGGTTCATCTTTTTTTAAATTAAAAAAAAATACAAAACACAAAAAAATTAAGTGACACATGCTCATCAGTGATACACAATAAACCTCAGTTAGAAAATCCTCTGTACAGGTGAGTGTCTCAGTGGGTATGACTGAAACTCTGTCCACTGAAATTCTCTTAAATAGATCAAATATTAACTGAGGCCCCAAAGAAAGTTTCTGTTTTGCAACAAAATGTAAATATTTGAATACACACACATGCTGTGTGGATCTAGTTGACAGTTGATGTTATTGATCCAGACAGGATAACATTTTTGGCCCATGAGACAACACTGACATTACAAACTTTTTTTTATCCAAGTTGAAATTAATTGTAGAGTGTATTGTAAAATGTAGACAATATAAAAATATTGAACACCTAAAAATTTAGCTGCTTTTAAAAAAAATGCAGCTGTGAAATTTGAATGTTCCTTAGCTCTGTACGCTCCCTGGATCTGCCAGCTCAGGGATCTCTGAACACACTGGCTGAGGCTGTGCAGGACCCCCTGGCTCATGGAATCATTCATGGGATCCACCAGCTCCAGTTCTTTGGGATACGGGGGTTCAGGATCTTGCTGTACCTGTTCACGCACCTCCCATCATCTCTCACCTTTGTGCCACCACAATTAATTGCATCACAAAGCATTTGTCCTCCAAATATGGAGACAGAGCAAGATGTTAAAAAAAGAAGGGATGTCTCATTACACACATTCCCAATCTAATTCAAACTAAAACCACATGATAAATGCATCATTTGTGTTGTTTTCAGTCTTAACCTTTGTGTGCGGTACAGCTGTTTATCATTGGGTTGCACAGAACTCAGGCTACACAAAGCATTTTAATTCAATTCAATTTTATTTAAATAGCACCAAATCACAACAAACAGGGTGTCTGTCTCTCGAATCCAAGCTGGGAGCTGGTTCCACAGAAGAGGGGCCTGAAAGCTGAAGGCTCTGCCTCCCATTGTACTCTTAAGTATCCTAGGAACCACAAGTAAGCCAGCAGTCTGAGAGTAAAGTGCTCTATTGGGGTGATACGGGACTATGAGGTCTTTATGATATGATGGGACCTGATTATTCAAGACCTTGTATGTGAGGAGAAGAATTTTAAATGGCTGTTTGTGTTTCCTAAAAGTATTTCTCTCTCTCTCTCTCTCTCTCTCTCTTTCTCTCTCTCTCTCCTCACACACACACACACACACACTACCCAAAAAGACACTTGAATCATTGCTGTTAGACATGATGACAAGGTTACATATAAAACTTGAGATGACTTAAGGCTAAACACACCAAAGATGACACGCTGCTTTATTACACAGCAGCAGATTGGACCTTGCTCAGCTGAGTCTGGGCCCCACTCTGCTTGTGAATGTGGAACAGCATAAAGGATCTCTGCAGTAGTTAAGTTATTATCCGACAGATCTGGGCTGTTTCCCTTGAGCTGAAGGGACTTCCTCAAGTGAAGTGTTTTTTCCCTCAAAGCCTCACAGAGAACTCATCAGTACATGCTGGAATCCACGATTTCTTTATTTTGTTTATTTTCCATTATAGTTACACATGTTTGAACTGATTTTAGCTTTTACTTTAATTTAGTTTGGATCAGATTTGGCACTTTCCAACATGGGCAGTAAGAAATCAGAAGCATTCCTATAAACATTTTCATTGCTTGGGAAATGCTGGGGGTTTTTTTATTTGTGGTTTTGCACACTCAAAATAAACGCTGATATTCGGATCTTCCTGCAGGTAATTTAAAGAGGCAATAACCGTAAACAAGTAAATACAACCCCAACTCCAAAAGAGATGCGATGCTGTGTAACATGTAACTAATGCAATGATTTTATTCACAACAGACGACAGATAACAAATGTTTAAACTGAGAAAATGCACAACTTTAAGCAAAAAAATTTGGTCATTTTGAATTGAATAGCAGCAAAAAAAGTCGGAACAGGTCATGGTTACAACTGTGCATCCCCTCTTCTGTTAACAATGATTCCATAAACGTCTGGGAACTGGGCAGAGCAGCTGCTGGACTTCTGGGAGAGGAATGTTGTTTCCAATCTTGTCTGATAGAGGATCACAGCTTTTTTGTTTCACGGTGCTCTAAATGTTTTCCACTGGTGAAAGGCCTGGATCAGCACCCAGACTTTTCCACTATGAAGCTGTGCTCTTTCAATAGCTTGCTGGGTTATGCAAGAAAAAGACGCCATCTGGACGGGAGCGTATGTTTCTCTAAATTCTGTATATACCTTTCAGCAATGATGGTGCCTTTCCAAATGTGCAAGCTGCCACTTCCACTAATATACTTCCGCACCATCAGAGATGCAGGCTTTTAAACTGAGCGCTGATGACCACCTGGATGGTCCCTCTCCTCTTTAGTGCAGAGGACGTATTTCAAAAAGAATCTCAGTAATTTTATTGTAAGGCTGAGGGCTCAAAGATCACAGCATCCAATAGTGATTTCTGGTTTTGTGCCTTTTGGGTTTTTTTGCAGATTGGTAAAATTCTGCCTACTTTCTGTGAGACTGTCTCTCTAATGATACCCTGCCATGTTACTGACCTGTTGCCAATTAACCTAATTAGTTGCTAAATGTTCCTCCAGCTGTTTCTTTTTAGCACCACTTACTTTTCCAGCCTTTTTTCCTGCATCCCAGCTGTTTTGAGAGGTGTTGCTGTCTTCAAATTGAGCTAATATTTTTTTCATGAATCAGTAAGTTTAAACATTCTTTTTCTGTGTTCTGTTGTGAATAAAATATGGGCTTATGAGACCATTGCATTCAGTCTTTTTTTGGATGAGGTTCTAGTAGTTTACTAATGTTGTGTGAGGTGGTCAGATGTGGCTCTGCCACAGCCTCTGCTCCCCATGTTTCCCCGACAAAAAGCCTTTCAACTTGATCCGTATTGCCAACATATAGAAAGTACCATATACAAAATTAAAATATGCCACATTTGACCTCTGACCTCACTTTTACATTTTACAACTGCCTTGCTTTCAAAGTGACCCCCAAAATGTGTTCTATCCTTAAAGAAATTGTTGTCAAGAAAACGAGATGCATATAAATAAAAAATTATGTCGAGTGTATTAAAGTGGGTTTCATAAGAATAACAAATACCTGCACTTTGTTTTCACTGCATCACAAACTTCTTAAAGTGCGCTTAAAAAGAACAAATAAAGCCAAACGAATAAATACAAAATACAATACTGTTCCCTTCAAAGTAAATACTGCCCAGGATTGAGCTGCCTTGGCGGAGGTTTGCGCTCTCCGAGTGCTTCTTGTTTGGACCACATTTACCATCACGTGTTTGCCCCCAAATTAAAATCCCTTCAAGAACTGACAGTTAATGAATCCTGAAACAAGATGGTCATCATTATTTCCTTCACCTGTCGGTATATTGAATTGTTATTGTAGATTGCTGTATATATATTACTTTAATGAACCAGAATTAGTCACATGCTCTGGGTGCAGATCTCAAATTAGCACGGGATGTTTGTATTGATTAACTTAAACCATTCGTTAGTTTCCTTTCTGCATGCTGACCTGCTGGGTGGCTTTTTTTCACCAGTCATTTCTGCAAAACCCTGCCCTCACCATCCTCCTCATAGCCTATTGATCGGACAGTCACAGTTCTATAAACAATATTTAATGAAAGTTAGAAACACCGATCAAGATGTATACTGTTGTTTAACACCGGTGCTAATGGTGAGAAACTGACTGCATTTTCCAGAACTTTTAAGAGTTCTTTACATTTGGTACCCCTATTGTTGCCCTTAAGAACTTGCCACTGCGACCTCATTAACCACGTGAAACAGCCACGCCTGCAGTCGTGCGTAAAGACTGCAACGGCAACAGCTACACGAACCGAACGGGGCTGACATGGTGGAGCCGAGGTGAGTCGGTGCGGAGGACAGGTTAGAGTAGGTGGGGTTAAGGATGCTTGAGGTACAGGAGAAGTTGCTGCCTTCACATGCCGAAACCATGCGTAATAAGAGCGACCGCCGCCGGTGAGGAGGATGCTGGATCATGAGGCTGGAGCTGACATGCGACTGGTCCGTAAGATCAACACGGGCATGAAGATCCAAGCCGGGGGCGAGCACATGGGCTGCAGCAAGGTGGAAGAAAATCAGGACAACCAGGTCATCTGCTTGCAGTGTCAAGATGATGCGATGCGGGTTTGTCCGGGAAGTCCGCGCAGTCCTCGCCGCGCTATCGCGACGCGCCTCTCATCCGGATCCGCAGGTAAAGGCATGCTATGCAGCATGTGAGATCAGAAAAAGAGCGGAATGCATGCTGGCAGCACGATCGTCTGTAAGTCTGAATTACACTGTTTCTTCCGTTTATATCGTCAGTTACCTTGATTTCAGGGTAAAATGAGGGTGTGGTGATCCACGGTGCTCAAAGTGGGTGCACGGGACACACAGAGAAGTAGTGGAACACCTCCTTCTCTCTGACAGTATGAAGTGCGATGAAATCATAATTTCATCTCGTAGCTCCTTTCAAATTCTCGCTGGAGACATCCAGATCACCACTACCACAGCACATACGAGTGCTTTAAAAAATGACACTGCATCAGAGTATGAGTGCTAGTTCTTCAGTGAACATTTTGCTGTAGTGTAATTCATTCATCTGATGATAAATTAATGATGTGGTTGGAAGCTGCTCGGCGGCTGATATGGTTGGTACTCACTCCAAAGCCCACAGCTTTGGAAATAGAATGATACCTGCAGCTTTATCTCTAAACTCGGAATGAGATTGCTTAAAAATACTCCCAGTCAGTGATAAATGTCTGCACTGTGCTGCACTTGCTCTTTTTCTGATGCATCTGTAGGTGCTAGATTAGCGAATAAGGAAATTAGAGTTCTGTAATAAAGTTGTCTCAGTTGTTAAATGAGAAGAAGCAGTTCAGGTGTTCATTTGTCAGCCCAAAGCAAAAAGGTTGGGTAGTACCTTTCAGGCAGTGACTGCAGTGCCAGAGAAAGTCTTCTCTCCGCTGAGGCAGATTAATGGCTTAACCTCCGTCTCCCAGTGGAAGCTTGGTGTTCCACATCAGGCCTTCAGTTTCCACTGTCAAGTTTATTTTATTAATTGACTACACAGCCTCAATTAACAAAGTGCATGGCTTCACCAGTCAAATATTATAAAAGCTTCCCCCTTCAGTTTTTTATTTCAACCATCATTTTAGCTGTTGGAGAATTCTCCTATAGGTTTAAGTGAAGGATTCTTTGAGTGCCACGTCTCTGTCATAAGACCCCTGAAAATTACACTGCACTTTACTGGCGGAACTATTGTTGAGTAGTTAATCAGCGATGAATTAAAAAAAAAAAATGTATGAGTACATCCACATCAGACCTGCAGCAGGTGCTGATCAAAACACAAGTCAGCAATAAATGCACAGTGTGGGACTCCAAGCTTGCCTGTTTATTACAAAACTAACTCTGTAACCTTAGGTGTGCACCCGCTTTCAAAAATGCACACTGCAGCCACGTCTTAAATCATGAATTTTGGGTTGCACTTACAGTACAACTTGTTTTGTAGTAGCAGCTCTGCCTTATTGCCCGCACACTTGTTGAAAAGACACATGAATCCTCCCCACATTAAGCAGAGTGGATGTTTACAATATCAGCTGTTTTTCAGTCATAAGTGAATTCATCCCTTCAAGCATCAAACGTCCATGGACGTTCTTCTGGGCTGAATCTGGTTACCCTCATTAACCTTTAACTGACTTCAAACGAAGTGGCTTCATGTCTAAATGTGGTGATACAGTGAATAAAACTCACTCACCCATTCATATGAGTGGGTGAGTGTGTCCAAACTTTTTTGACTGGCACTGTACTTCTTATCTTATCTTATCGTTCCATAGAGTCCAAACTTTTTGGGAATTGTGAAAATCCACACATAACAAATAGTTGGGAAATGTGTTTATGTTTTGTGCCAAATATGTTGATTAATGTGAAATGTTAATATGATATGATTATTGTGATGAATAACAAAAACAGTTCTGCTTTCGTAATGAAAATGTCTTTGCTTCCCTGGAACGTGAGGGTGAATAAATAAAAAAGGCAAAATTCAAATTCAAATAAGTAAACAGGAACAAATATCAGTATCACCTCTTGGCTAAAACATTAGTTTTGCACTGGTATGTGCATCAGAACAGGCTTTCACAATTGGTGCATCCCTATAGTATACAGTATATAATGAACTTTCCATTATTTATGTAACTGCACTTTAGGCCTGCAGAAAGGTAAAGAAGGTTTGAGGCATCATTTCTCAAATATTATCAGGCTATTTTTTGAGGTTTTCCTCCTGCACTCCTGCAGGTTTTCTTCTGTGATTGTAGACTGATTCCCTTAAAACTAGTTTTATGAATTTCATCCGCAGAGTTCCAGCGCAGTGAATAGTTTTATTCCCTCTATATAAATTGGTAGACAACGGCAATAAAGCTGCCAGACTCCTGGATTTTATTCCCCTACCACTGCCAAGGTCAAGAGTTCCCCCCTCGTGTAGCTCAATGTGGATCGGGGCACTAACATTGCAGGATTAAGGGTTTGATTCCTGTAACACTGCTGGGTCATGGATTTTCTCAAGCCCCCAGGAAGAAGGGAGGTCCAAAAGCTTAGTGGACACATTTGAAACTGCAAGATACTCTGATACTCTGGGGCTCAAAAACTTTCTCCTTTTTTTGCAGTATAGTAAAAAAAGAAAGGAAAAAAAAAGCAGTCGCTGCAAAACCAAATGATACACACCTCCACCTTATATGTGACATCTTCTCCCTTCACAGATCGTGAACCCAGCAGTAGCAGCTACAATGCCTCCTCAGGAACCTTCTACAGTTGTGTCAGTCAGATCACCATCGGTAGGTACCCGATGCTTTTGAGAGTGTTTTAGTTAAAGGAAACGTCTCCATGTGGACAGTTTTATTTTTGGACCTAACATTTTCAGAAGAGTGTAAGTACCCCACCAATTCAATTCAATTCAATTTTATTTATATAGCGCCAAATCACAACAAACAGTCGCCTCAAGGCGCTTTGTATTGTGGGTAAAGACCCTACAATAACACAGAGAAAACCCAACAGTCAAAACGACCCCCTATGAGCAAGCACTTGGCGACGGTGGGAAGGAAAAACTCCCTTTTAACAGGAAGAAACCTCCAGCAGAACCAGGCTCAGGGAGGGGCAGTCATCTGCTGCGACCGGTTGGGGCTGAGTGGAGAGAGACAGGACAAAAGACATGCTGTGGAAGAGAGCCAGAGATTAATAATAATGATTAAGTACAGAGTGAAGTATAAACAAGTAAATAAAGGTGAATGAGAAGAAACAGTGCATTATGGGACCCCCTCAGCAGCCTAGGCCTATAGCAGCATAACTAAGGGGTGGTTCAGGGTTGTCTGATCCAGCCCTAACTATAAGCTTGATCATAAAGGAAAGTTTTAAGCCTAATTTTGAAAATAGAGAGGGTGTCTGTCTCCCGAATCCAAGCTGGGAGCTGGTTCCACAGATGAGGGGCCTGAAAGCTGAAGGCTCTGCCTCCCATTCTACTTTTAAGTATCCTAGGAACCACAAGTAAGCCAGCAGTCTGAGAACGAAGTGCTCTATTGGGGTGATACGGTACTATGAGGTCTTTGAGATAAGATGGGGCCTGATTATTCAAGACCTTGTATGTTAGGAGAAGGATTTTAAATTCTATTCTGGATTTAACAGGGAGCCAATGAAGAGAAGCCAATATGGGAGAAATATGCTCTCTCTTTCTAGTCCCTGTCAGTACTCTAGCTGCAGCATTTTGGATCAGCTGAAGGCTTTTCAGGGAGTTTTTAGGACAGCCTGATAATAATGAATTACAGTAGTCCAGCCTAGAAGTAATAAATGCATGGATTAACTTTTCAGCGTCAATCTGAGAAAGGATGTTTCTAATTTTATAAATATTGCGCAGATGTAAAAAAGCCGTCCTACATATTTGTTTAATATGTGCATTGAAGGACATATCCTGGTCAAAAATGACTCCAAGATTTCTCACAGTGTTACTGGAGGCCAAAGTAATGCCATCCAGAGTAAGTATCTGGTTTGACACTGTGCTTCTAAGATTTGTGGGGCCGAGTACAAGAACTTCAGTTTTATCTGAATTTAGTAGCAGGAAATTAGAGGTCATCCAGGCCTTTATGTCTTTAAGACATTCCTGCAGTTTAACTAACTGATGTGTGTCATCTGGCTTCATGGATAGATAAAGCTGAGTATCATCTGCATAACAATGGAAATTGATGCAATGCTTTCTAATAATACTGCCTAAGGGAAGCATGTACAATGTAAATAAAATTGGACCTAGCACAGAACCCTGTGGGACTCCATAATTAACCTTAGTGTGTGAAGACGACTCCCCATTTACATGAACAAATTGGAGTCTATTTTGATAAATATGATTCAAACCACTGCAGTGCAGTACGTTTAATACCTATGGCATGCTCTAATCTCTGTAATAAAATGTTATGATCAACAGTATCAAAAGCTGCACTGAGGTCCAACAGGACAAGCACAGAGATGAGTCCACTGTCAGAGGCTGTAAGAAGATCATTTGTAACCTTCACTAATGCTGTTTCTGTACTGTGATGAATTCTGAAACCTGACTGAAACTCTTCAAATAAACCGTTCCTCTGCAGATGATCAGTTAGCTGTTTTACAACTACTCTTTCAAGGATTTTGGAGAGAAAAGGAAGGTTGGAGATTGGCCTATAATTAGCTAAGACAGCTGGGTCAAGTGATGGCTTTTTAAGTAGCGGTTTAATTACTGCCACCTTGAAGGCCTGTGGTACATAGCCACCTAATAAAGACAGATTGATCATATTTAAGATTGAGGCATCAATAATTGGAAAGACTTCTTTGAACAGTCTAGTAGGAATGGGATCTAATAAACATGTTGATGGTTTGGAGGAAGTAACTATTGAAGTTAACTCCAAAAGATCAACTGGAGCCAAAGAGTCTAAACAAATACCAGCAGTGCTGAAAGCAGCCGAACATGAAGATAAACCTTGGAGATGGTTTTGAATAATTTTTCCTCTAATGTCTAAAATTTTATTTGTAAAGAAATCCATGAAGTCATTACTAGTTAAAGTGAAAGGAATACTCGGCTCTACAGAGCTCTGATTCTTTGTCAGCCTGGCTACAGTGCTGAAAAGAAACCTGGGGTTGTTCTTATTTTCTTCAATTAATGATGAATAGTAAGATGTCCTAGCTTTATGGAGGGCTCTTTTATAGAGCAACAAACTCTTTTTCCAGGCTAAATGAGTATCTTCTACTTTAGTGAGACGCCATTCCCTCTCCAGCTTACGGGTTATCTGCTTTAAGCTGCGCGTTTGTGAATTATACCACGGAGTCAGGCACTTCTGATTTGAGGCTTTCCTTTTCAGAGGAGCCACAGTATCCAAAGTCGTACGCAATGAGGATGTAAAACTATCGATGAGATAATCTACCTCAGTGCCACAGAGCAACAGCCATCCACAGAGGCAGCTGTTTAACCTGAGCAGTGGCTTCACAGTAAAGGTCAGTTCATTTTCAAACAGCTTCAGTCTAACATCACTGAACTGTCAGCATGTGGGAAGAGGCCAACGCAGCGCTGTCAGCTTAATCAAACAAGAATGCTTATTCTGTCGCCGTCAGGCAGTTTAGACTAATATGGTGGTAAAAAGGCCTCTGACCAAATCCATTCATATAATCCTGAAACCCATATTTTATTAACATTACATAAAAAGAACGTATTATCAGGTGTTTAAACTGAAACTTTTTACTATTTCATGAAAAAATATGGCAGCTATGTGTCTCAAAAAAAGTTGCAATGGGCTCAAGAAAAGGCTGGAAAAGTAAGTGGTACTAAAATAAACAGCTGGAGGAACATTTTACATCTAATTAGGTTAACTGGCAAGAGGTCAGTAGCATGACTGGGTAAAAAAAGAGCATCTTAGGCAGAGTTTTTCAGAGGATGGGCAGAGGTTCACCAATCTGTAAAAAACTGTGTTTCCAAATTGTAGACCAATCTCAGAATAATGTTTCTCAGTGTAAAAATTATGAAGACTTTGAATTTCTCATCATCTATAATATCATCTAAAGATTCAGAGAACCTGGAGGAAAGTCTGTGCTGAAAATCAGCATTGGATGCCTGTGATCTTCAGGCCTTCGGGTGGCGCTGCATTGAAAACAGGCATGATTCTGTCATGGAAATCACTGCCTGTGAAGTGTATGTGCCATCCACAAATGCAGGTGAAAGCTCTGTGATGCAAAGAAGAAGCCATATTTGAACATCCGGAAATGCTGCCATCTTCTCTGCAGTGCACACTAGAACAATCTAGATACATGAAGAAAAAAAACTGGCATGAGAAAAAAAATGTAAGTTTGATTTTTGGATCTTCTTATGGGTTGTCCTTAAAGGACATCCATCCATCCATCCATTTATTTTCTTCTGCTTATCTGGGCAGGGTCGCGGGGCAGGAGCCTAAGCAGTAAAACCCCGACCTCCCTCTCCCCAGTAACCTCCTTCAGGTCATCTGGGAGAACACCAAGGCATTCCCAGGCCAGGCAAGAGATACTGTACCAGTCAAAAGTTTGGACCACTGTATCTCTTGGCTGGCCTGGGTCTACCCCGAGGCCTCCTCCCAGTAGGACATGCCCGAACCTCAGTCACACTTTTATGGAGATGCTCTTCCCCGAGCCCTCCTGAATGGCTGCACCCTTCAAAGGAAACTCATTTTGGCCGCTTGTATCCGCAATCTTGTTCTTTCGGTCACTATCCAAAGCTCATGACCATAGGTGAGGGTCGCGGCGTAGATCAACTGGAAAATCGACAGCTTAGTTTTTACGCTCAGCTCCTCTCTCCACCACAGCAGACAGGTGCATGACTGCAGACGCAGCCCCAATCCATCCCAGTCAATCTCCCGCTCCCCTCTCCCCTCACTCTAAATTAGAAAATGACAAACAAAATGTGCATACTTAGTTCCAGTGTGTCAGCAATATGACAAATATTGTATTTTATTTTTATAATGTATTCGTGCAGTTTGCTGCTGTATCGATTGTTAGAGCTCTGACAGCAGAGGGGTTAGGGGAAATGTAAGGTAGGGTTTGCTAAGCAGTAAGAAAATTAAAGATTTCCCCTGACATGGAAGTTTGTTTGTGTGTCTGGGTTTCTTGACAGAAAATGTTACATTGGTGATGAAGCTGTCTCAAATAATTTTCCTGTCTGTCACAAAACTACAACTTCCTGCCATTTGGAATATTCAGGCCTCGCCTTTTGACATTTTTTGATTGAATATTAAGGCGGTGTGTGGTTAGGCTGTAAGCTATGGGTTGTTGACAGTGGTGGGGGGGGGGTCTCAGTTCAGACTGTGCTGCTGATGCTGCTGCATGCAGGTGTTCCTCTCCTCTCTAAGCTAAATTTAAAAAAAAAACAAAAAAAACTAATGAAGTGCTGAGGGGGAGCTTTGGCCCGCTGAGACTCACTCTGTTGGTTTTACAAAAGAAAGATCTATAGTCTCGTCCCACACTCTGACATCAAAAAGAGTTACTGCGCTGCCTGTGATTTAAAAGCCTTGGCCTTTGTTTGAGAGGAAAATACAAGTCAGCATCGCTGTAGGTTCTTAAAAGTTCCAATCGATTATAATCTTGCATCGATTCCACCCTCCGTCATTACTGTAGGAATGTTCTGGGATAGTGCAGCTGATAGACAGAGATAATATTCACCCTGAGGTGGGGATTCAGTGAAGGATGAAATAAAACATTAAATGCATCATGCTGAAATTGTTAGAGCGCTGAGGTTGGCTCAACACACCCGCAGGACCAGAAACACAAGTTTCTGTATTAAGTTTGATATTTTGGCACTAGAGAGGATTCATGCTCTGATGTTTTTCACTCTTCTGGTATTTGTGCAAAACATCAAGTAATGTGAAAATGACCTGCCAGGTGATCCTCTCACTGACACGCTCCTTTGAGGAGAGACCCCCCCCCCAGCCCCACCATTCATCCCGTCCTGCCCCTCTCTACAGCTGAAAGCTCTTCTCCCTGTCTTTAAGTAGTGATGTGACACAGCTACGAGCACCTTTGCCTTCAAATGTCACGGCATACTGCGAGGACTTTGTTGGGCATGGCGCTGTGTTGGTTAAAATCTGAGACGACCGCCACACAAAGCGGCATTTTTTTTTTAAAAACCCGGCAACCTACAAGAAGCCAGATGAGTAACATCTGTGACATAAGTAATTTCGGTTTGGGTAAAGAAATAAGGGTAGGGTTAGTGCACAAAGACAGTTAGTGCACAATGATAGTTAGACCACAAAGATAGACCACAAGGGGTCACCACAGCAGGTAGCTCCACATATTTGATTTGGCAGTAAGCGGTCAGTTAAGGGGTTAACACTAGATGCCTTCATGACGCAACCCAAGACAGGGATTATTGTCTCTGACTGGAATCAAACCAGAGGAGGCACAATTGTGATACTAGTTTCATTCTTATGGAAACAACAGTTCTCGTTATTGAGCACAATACTGGATATAGGTTTGTAGTCCTACAGCTGTGTTTCCCACCTTTACTTAGTTTGTTAAAGGTGGCACCCTGGAAACACGATTCGCAGCATGTCCTGTATAACTGCACGTGTGCAGCGCCTCCTCTGCTCTGCAGTTTCTGCATCAACTGGCAGAAGTTGTTCACTGTTCAGACTCTCCATCCACCCTAAAGGACCAGTAGTTTTCACTAAACTCCCAACTCAAACTGTTATTGCCTTGTGGAGCATGTGGCCCAGATAAATGCACCTGCATTCGTTTTCTTACCTCCGAGGGCATCAGGAAGTGGAGGGGCTTTGTATCTGGGGCTCTCTCTCCTCGGAGAGCCACAGGGGCACTTTTTTCTGATGACTACGACATAGATAATGCTTCGAACACACTATGTCCGGGCATCGTGAGTTTTGGAGGTCGTTCGGATACATGCCAGGTGTAGATTACAGCACCGGCTCCACCCCTCCCATCATTGCAGGTGACTTTTATGAGATGTTGCGCGTGGGCGGTTCAAAGCTTGTTAATATAGTTTAAAAAAACAAAAAAAGCCACATTCAGGTTATGGCTGTTTTAGATAAGCGCTGTACACTGACCACATAAATCATTCATCGGGGGTGTAAACAGGTGCAGGAAACAAAAGGTCAAGAACATCGTGTACCTGAAAGGCTTTATGGGGCAAAGCATCCCTGCATAAAACCCCTGAAAAGGAATCAATAGATGTGGAAGCTGAAGGCGTCAACACGACAAAAACAAAGAGATTAAAAAAGAAATAAATACATTTTCAAAACTAATTTTAACCCTGAGACATGTATAGTTGGTAAAATGAATATAAATTTATATTAAACACCCATCTTAAAGGCTAAATTGAGATTTAAAAAAATAAAACTATGCTTATATGAACTGATGATTATCCCCAAACTGCTCTGAAACATGGTTCCTCCCAGTGTAACGTTGTCCAGTCTGTAGCACAGCAGCTGCCTCACTGTGTCCAGCTTTATTTTGTCGGATGAGAAGCTTTGCGTCCATCTGCCTGCTGAAATAATCTCTGGTTGTGGACACTGAGTGGGTGAGCCTCTCTGGAATGTCTCAGAAAACATACTATATATTAAAAATCCCCCAAAGAACATTACTAATAATACAATAGACCCAGTATACACAGATACAAGCACACACCACCAATATAAGAAGTTAGTCTCCCCTGTTTCAAACCCACATCTCAGGCTCATTCTTGCTGCTCTGCAATCTGGATCCTGTCAATGCATCTGTCTGCATATGTCTGTGTCCACCTCACACTGTACATCAGTAACAGATGCATCTCACTGACTGCAGTGTAATTTATCCATCCATTCCTGCTATTTTCATCACCTTCAGTAATATGAGCTGCACATGACACATTTGTTTCATATCTTGACTGGTCCTTATTTCAAATCATACTTTGAAATAAGAGCTGGGATGATAAATCCCTGTAGCGCGGGTGCAGCTCTGTGTGCTGCAGTAATGTTTGTTAATGAGTGAAGCAACACTGTGTCTGTGTTTAATAGAGGTGACAAGCTGTACCTAATGAAAAGGTGCTCCATTTTTCTCCATGACTCACAGCTGTCTTTTGGTTTTGTTTCAATAACAAGCAAAACTAATAATAATTACACTATAAATCATCACTATATTATAAATTTGTTCCAGTATTTGCTGTACTTCCTAATTAATATTTTACTTTCTCAAACTTTCACCCACCAAACATGGGAGTTAGAGTTTTCTTTCCAAAAGGTATTGCACCTGACAAATTTCACCCCCCGGGGTGAATAAAGTTCTACTCTCAGCTGCTGAAAGTGCTGACTTGAGCACATTATTTTGGGGATGCCCAGCCTAACACTGCTACACTTTTGAAATCCCCCCCTTGTTGTCTTGGAGAATAAAGTAGCTGAGATCAAATATAAAGGCAGACTTAGATTTATCCTGTCAGTCCTCCTCATAATGTATCCTGCAGCTGAATGTGCTGCATGAGGAGCGAGCCGGAGGGCCCGGAGTCTGTGAGGCGCTCCACTTTTCTGCTATTGATTGGGGCCGTGTTTGTTCATTGCTGATGTACGTCCGAAATCTGCTGCGCTTTGTGTTTTACAGGAAACCAGGAGGTGGGGTGGCGTGGGAGGGTGGTGGTGGTTGTTCCCTAGTCCCACCTGCCCCCTGCTGTGTTACATAACATCAGTGTGCAAGATATCAGCATACATGTAAAAGATACTTTACTGTTCTGTATGTTTGGTACGGCTCAGAATTAAAAATCTGAGAAGCCAACACAGGCAGTGGTGCAGGTATAAAAACTGAAGACTATTTTATTTATTTTGTGCATATTTTTATTGCAGGACTTTAGCTTCACCTTCTACCCCTAAACCTGACACTTAACCAACTAAAGAATTAATCCTGCTCAGTGCATTCCCATGACTTTGATTTCCAGCCAATCAGGGAGAGCCAAGGTTAAGGGTCCCTAGGCTGGAACCATTAGCATCCTTAGGAGGTGGGACAACTACCTGAGGTGCAGATGAAAAGGGCAGAGATGAGAGACGTAAAAGGAAATCATAAGACCAGATGAGAATGGGTGGTGCAGAGTATGGGTGGAAATGAAATAAAAGTGACCAGGAAAACCGAGAATCCATGGAGAACCTTTATGTTTCATCAGGCAGAGCTGAGCGTTCCTGGGAGGCGGCAGCAGTTCCAGCGTGGACATCTGCAGCAGGAATGTGTTATAGCAAAGAGAGCCACGGGCTTATATGGAGCTGCTCCCAGTGTGAACACACACACACACACACACACACACACACACACACACACACACACACACACACACACACACTGAAGGAGTTATGTTGTTTGCCTTTGAGCCTTTGATCCTTTTTAAATGCTATGTTGTCGTCCCTTAAATTTTATTTTTTCTATTGAGACATCTTGGGCTTTTAGTCAATTTTAATTGTTTTATCTGCTTTATTATTGTTAAGATTTTAGGACATTTGTATCATCATGATCATTATTATTAACCATTACTTATAGGCTCTTATGACTCCTTGGTTCCATCTCCTGTTGGCTGCTCGCCACCTGATACACATGAACAATGAAGCCACATCAGCAGATACTAGTATTGTCCCCCCACCACCACCACCCTGCAAGGTGAAGTAGGGCACCTTGATCTGGAAGAAAAGCATAAAGCACTTCAGTTGGCAGCAGCGTTCCTGAAGGTCAGCACGGCCCCTGTAGCCCAAATTGCACTTGATAACTCAGTTACTCCAGTTCTAATGGGGTCAGCTACAACCTATAGAATAGCCAGTATAGCACTGTACAGTCAAACTAGCTACAAATATAAGGTTGGAAACCCATTTGATTCATTTTAATGATGCAAATTGAACATGAAACGTGTTTTATGTAATAATTTATAAAAGCTTTAATCATTTTGAGAAAGTATTAAAGGGCTGGTTAACCCTGACTTATAAAGCCGATGGAAGAAACGCAGCCACGTCCAGTTGCATATAACTCTCCTCTCAGTCACTTGCCAGGCCAGAGCTGAGCTGAGTGGTGTCATCAGTCTTGGAGGCCTCGTGAAACAGAGAGCGAAGCCTGCTGAGGAGAAATCGAAGATCGGAAGCTAGCGGAGTGGTGTTCAGCCGTGTGCTGGTCCTCGGAAAACCTGGAGAGCAGCAGGAACTGGGGATGACCGAAGAATGTGGAGGGCCTTCATGGCCCTTTTCATCACTTAACTGCCACCTGAACATATACAATCTTTCATTAATACAATTAGACCTCTTGAATATAAGTCAGAGGTCCTTTGATTTACTGTCTTGAATATTCCTGACTATCAACTTGCTGTTTTTCAACTTGAACCTGCTGGGGGAAACTGTTAAATTATGCATTATAATGTTTCTTTGAGTTATATGCCATTTACCTCTATTTACCTGTCAGGCTGTATGCTATATGTTGTCATGCAGTTTAGAATCACCTTTGTTTGTGGCTGCTGCTGATGAAATACCTGCAGGAATAACGGTGAAAGTTGAATGTATTGCAGTTAACAGTTTCAACCACTAGGGGGCAACATTGTGACAATTGTTTGCTGTAATGGTTTATCTTTGAGCATAGATAGTCCCAGTGTATGTGCATACATGCAGCAATATTCCCATAAGATGAGAGGTAAAGCTTTCAGTGTCCTCCTTTATTATTATTTAGAATCTCATCGTCTGACTTGATTGTTGTCCGTCAACAGGGTTTGACCTTGGGGGTCAAGTGGCCATCGAGTTCTCGCACTGGAAGAGTCCTTTATCCAGCGAGCAGCCAGAATCTCCCCAGTCCAGACTGCGTTCACTCCGAGGCCTCTGCCGTCCCACCCGTCAGCGAGCATCTCGAGCTGGTGTCCTGCCCGGCGTCGCTGTCCATCACCCCGTTGCCCAGTGCCAGCCAGGAGACGCTGTGTGACAGCAGCACAAGTACGCTGCAGTGCTGTGACAGTACACCTTTTAAATTATGAGCACTTGGTTTACAGGGAATTTAAGTGTCAGTTAGTAAAACACTGATCACAGCAGGGTGGAATGTGACATCCTGTGCCTAAGTTGCTATCAGAAGCTACAAATAAGGCTGAGTCGGGCACTGTGGGGCACACAGCAGCTCTTTAGTCTTCATGTGGCTGATGGTAGTTCTTAATGATTCTAGGCATATATATGGGGTTATTGTCATGCTGCCAATTTAATCTGTAGCCTAAAAAGATTGCATGATGCCCATACTTCGAGACATTGAGCAAACTGAACAAATCCTTAAATAAATTTGCAGAAATAAAGTCCCAAACCACCAAGTTACCTCCACTATGCATTGACATTCACTGGCAGTGCTCACTAGCCCTGCATTGAACAAACTGTCCTATGTCAACAAATGATTCAAATATTATGACACATCAGTTTAGAGCACTCTACTCCCTCACTTCTCATGCTTGGCTTCAGACCAGGGACCCTCCGGTTTCTGCCAGATCACATCTAATGGCAGTTTTAAAGTGGAGTCAGCAAAAGATCCTGTCATCCATAGGCATAGGTTTCATTTTGTTTGAACACCATACTATCAAGTTTTCTCATTCAGTGTGGTCAATGCTGAGTCAGCAGATCTAGACACGATTTACTCTTCTGCCCTCTTTTATCTTTGCCTGGTACCAGCGAGAGGCAGAGTGTAACGGAGTGGCAGTTCTATCCAGTCACTTTGGTTTTGGAGAAATAACCTCTTTAACTGATTAGCTAGCAAGCTCCTAACAACCCTTTGAAATCTAGAAAAAAAAAAAGGCCCTCACAACTTTAAAAGAATATTAGACGTCATGTTTCTCCTTTTTCCATGTGACCTGTGTGTGTGTGTGTGTGTGTGTTGGTATGAACTCATTCATAATAATTTTCCTCTTCTTAAAAAAAAAAATCATCATTAAGTGGGAAAAGTCTCACACCTGTCTGAGGCATTGTTGCCTTATTGAGTGATGTCACCGTGTTTGTTGTAAGAAATTCCTCTCTCATGTTTTTATCGGAGAGCCTGTTTCTAAATGTTGGTCGAGAGTGTGCCTGCACCTGTGCTTTCACCTCTGTTTACCTGGCTGCAGTTTTTCCAATCCTCTGTTCTTGTTTCTTTAACCACCTGCAGAAGTGCATCGGCAGGACAACTGGTAACACCTCTGTGACGTGGAGTAATGTACTGTCACTTCTTCAGCAATGTCATCTCTTTAATATGACTGTCCCTCACCCAGATTTACCCCCCCCCCACCTCCCTGCACAGCTAATTATTTTGCATATCTTCAGTAAAACTGTTAAAGAGTCTTATATTGAAATTGGTCCCCCTTAGGTTTCTGTTTTGGCAGGACAGATAAAAATGTGAAATTGTCTTTTAATGCAGACTTTTTTCTAGGTGTGTGTGTGTGTGTATGTGTGTGTGTTTGTATGTGAGCATGTGTTCATATGTGAGTGTATGTGCCCTTGAGTGTCCATCAGAGGACCATGCTGACACTGTCATCAGTGCCAACTGTCATTGTTTTGGCTGCAGCAACACTGACACAACCAGTCCTTTTTCTGATTGGCTGCTGTCAGAGCAGCCTGACCCCCGATTGGCTGCCAGGGAAGCCTGATTAAGAATGCCGATGAGTAGCTCTCCTCTCGCTCTCTCTCTCCCTCCGTCTGACACTGTAAACATCCTGCTCATGCTTGTGTGCGTGCGTGTGTGTGTGTGGTTTTTTTTTTTTCCCTTCAGTGAGGATCGTTGACAGCTTTTACCAGCTTTACTGCTGCCAGATTTGAGCATTTTCACTATGACAGATCCGTCTTGAGAGTATGCGCATGTGTTTGAATGTTATAGTGATTCTGGACCGACTGATGCAGTGATGAGGAGTAAGGAGTAAAAAGTGGGGATGCTGGTTTCCCTCGTGGGACATCGCATTTGTTTGTCACCCTCAGCGAGTTCATTTACATGCTGGGGCTGGAGGTGGAGGGTGTGTGCGTATGTCAGTGTGTGTATGTAGAGGAGTCATCGGGTTTTTTTTGGCATTTGCTGCGGCTCAGCTGTGGAGCCCCCCCCTCCCCCTCTTGCCTTCTGAGGAGTGGAGCTGCCTCTCTGCCTCTGCCCACCTTCACACGGTGAGTGTCCTCAAGTTGTCTTGAAGCGAAGGCAGCTTGATCTCCGGAATGGATGATTCTCTTTTCTTTTTCTGCAGTGCTCTCACTCATGTGTTACCGTGTCCTCCTCACACCCCCTTTACACTGCTTCATCTCTCACTCGCAGTTCCCTGAACAGTGTAAGCATTTGACCTTCACATACACACACTCTTTCTTCCAGCTGCCCCCCCCTTCTCTTGATTCTAATTCTACATTTTTTTCATACACCCTACGGGCTCTTTCTCCATGATGCATCAGTTGCAAGGCACAGAAACTGGTTATGTCTCTGTGGGCAGTGTCTGTGCATGAGTGTGTGTCTGCTGTGACCGTGTTGACTCGGCACCAGTAGCAGGTCGGCAGGTGCAAAATTTCCATCCCTTGACCGCCAGGGGAGAAAATGCGCCCCGAGTATGATTCGCGCATCCAACTAGAACGAGAATTCCCTCCTAACTGGTGACTGACACCCAATCCCCTCGACAGCACACGCACCCCCACCATTTCCCATTATTCTTTCCCCTTCCCCCTGCAAGTCTTTTCTTCTCCTCTCAGAGTGAGCTGTCATCTCCAGGTTGTGTTGTGTTATTAATGCAGCCACACTGTTGAGTGTTAAGCAACTAGAAGAACAAGGAGAAGCGTTCTTTTTCACTGAAGAAAAATCTTGAAATATTCAAATGTAATAGTAATGTTATGCTCTTTTCTATATTTACACTGCAGGAACAATATCCTGGAGAGTAGCCAGAACAAGTGTAACTGGAGGGTTTTGCATTTTCCTAAATTTGACTGATTGAGAGGACAATAAAAAAAAAAAGCAACTGTTGCATTTGTTGTACCATTGCTTAATATAAGCTGGCATTTAGTCATCATACAGTCAGGTGAAAAAAAAAAGTTTTCAAAGGACTCTATGCAGTCTAGTGAAAAAATAAGTACACCCTTTCTGCTACCACAGAAAGACATTAGCTGTGATCTTAAAGAGAGCTTGTCTCACAGCTAAAGCTTGGCCAAAATTGTGTCATGCAACAGAACAATGATGGCAAGCATACCAGCAAATCACAGCACTGGAACGGCTCAAAAGTCCAGACAAGCTGACTGAAACGCCTTAGCAGAAGCTTAAGAACACATAAAGAAGTGCAAAACATCATCTGGATAAAGTTGGCCCATTTTGAATGCATATGAGTTTAGTCCTTTCACTCCGGGGGGGGGGGGTCATTTTGATGTTGTTTTAACACCAATCCATCAATGTGACGAGCATAAAATAGGAGCAATGTGAGTTTGCCATCTAAAAATCTCGACTGTCTTGACTGAAAACTGCTCATCAGCCTGGTGTTTCGTTAGCTTGGTTAGCAAAGTAAATCAAGAAATTACCAGAAAGCGGTGGATGTGACTGAGAAACCAATGACGTTACATGTAGCCATGTGCTAAAGCACACCCTGACATTAAAGCATTGCTTACAGCCATAATTTACCAAATGAACACTAGGAATATTAGGAAAACCACGATCCTGAATTGGATAAAGAGGATGGATGGATGGATGGTTTGTAAATTCAGAACTTTAGTCTAAGTGACTAAAGTTGCCAAACAATAACATTGAAACTCATGCAAACAATGTACGTAAGATTTTCTATCGCCTTTTTTGACTGACAAGGCAGGAGCGCTGGCTGCGGGCTCAGAATGAGAGGAGCAGCCTAAAATATGAAATGTTGATTAACTATGTACCATATCTGACACTGAAATAACAAGCATGCCCTACTTCTGCTCACATTAATTTTGATGAGTTACTTGCTTCAAATACTGGAGATCCTGATTCAGAACCGTTTAGCAGATAAGTTTAAATTATTGATATGACATCCTGTAAATGAAAAAAGACTCTGGCTGATGAAGCTGACACCATAGAGTCATATTGTAATATATAACAGAGAAGGCTCACCACAAAAGAAAATATGCAAAGAATAAAATACATAGTCAAACCAACGTAAACAAAATTATGTGAACAGGCTATCCAGATACATTTGTAGCTTTTGCATATTTGAGTGTACAAATGTATCCTACCATAGGTTCAATGTTTATGAAGTTTATCCAGATTCATGCAGTTTCACATATTCCTCTTTGCTGTTCAAATCTGAGGCGTTCAATTTCCTGTTTACTTGTTGCACAGTTTTCACTGCTGGCAAATAACAGTAACTCCCAATAACATGACAGCGGTTATTGGAGTACTTCTACTTTGACTGCCTCTAATATACATTAATTGAAAACTTTCTTTTTGTAGAAAACTGTCAGTATATCATATGAACAATTTAATGGTCATCAGCATATTAGGATGAAAAAGTCACTGCAAATTACTGCAAACTAACTTTGCCATAGCTACAACTAATGCTTTTTAGTTCAGGCTTGTAGGATTAGAAAGTAGCGATGAGCTTGGAAAACTGTGTGCATTAAAGTGAACCTTATTTTTGTTACAGTGGTAGAAGTTAATACTGAATATGGCCAAAGATTCATACAGTGAGGTCAGTGTACTGTATGTACGAGTAACCTGCTACTCAAAGCTTTTGTTTGCAGGGGCATTCAATCAGAAGAAAGTTGGCTTGGAGGGATGGAGACCTTAAAGGGAGAGGAGTTAAAACAGCTTTTTTCAGACAGAGGATGAACTGAAGTGCTGCACCAATCGGACAAAAAAAGATTACTATTTTCCAGTTCCGACTGGGGATCCCAAGGTGTTCCCAGGACAGACAAGATATAGAATCTTTCCAGCAGGTTCAGGGTCTTCCCTGGGGGTCTCCTTCAAGTCAGGCATGCCCAGAAAACCTCTAAAGGGAAGCCCAGATGACCGAACCACCTCAGCTGGCTCTTTTTGACAAATAGGAGTAGCGACTCTACTTCAGGATCCCTCTGGATGTCTGAGCTCCTCACCGTGTCTCTAAGGCTGAGCCCAGCCATCAGTACAGAGGAAGCTCATTTCAGCTCGCTTGTATTCATGGTCTTACTCTTTGGGTCATTACCCGCATTTCATGACCATGGTTGAGGGTTGGAACATAGATGGAATGGTAAATCAAATGTTTTGGTTCAGCTCTCTTCACATCTGAAGTCTGGGTTAACACCCACATTACAAATGACACTGCAACAAACCATCCATCCAACTTGCGCTTCACCTTCGCATTACTTATGAATAAAATCCCAAAATACTTGAACTCCCTTGTTTCTCCCACAAGCCAGAAGTAGCAGTCCATCATTTTCTAGCAGAGAACCATAACCTCAGAGTTAGAGGTGCTGACTCTCATCCCAGCTTTTTCACACTCGGCTGCAAACCGCTCCAGTGTGTGCTAAAGATCATGCTCTCGTGAAGCCAACAGAATTACGTCATCTGCAATAAACAGAAATGCTATCCTGAGGTTCTCAATGCGGACGGTCTCCTTACCTTTGCTACGCCTTGAGATCCTGTTTATTAAAGTCAAAAACAGGATTAGTGATGAGGGGCAACCCTGGTGAAGTCCAGCAACCACTGAAAACGTCTTCACTTTGTGCCAAGGATGCAGAAACAGCTCTCACATTGGTTAACTGGCAGCTTTTACTACTGCAGTACACCCCACAGGTGCCCCCAGGGATCCCGGTCATAAGCCTTTTCCAAGCCCACAGAACACATGTAGACTGGATGGTCGAACTCCCATGATCCCTCCAAAAGTCCGACAGAGGTGAAGATATGTTCCACTGTTCCCTGTGCCAGGAGGAGAGAAAATATGTTCTGCACCAATTCTGCCTGTTAGCAAAAAACTGCAAAATGCCTAAAAGTTTCACCACCCCTTCTCTCCCCTATCATAATTTGACTGATAATTACACACTTGTCACTCATGGCAGCATGTGGCCAATTAGGAAGTGGGGTGTTGAGGGAGGGGAGGGACGTGCAGTTTGTGGTAAAGGGTGCCTTGAGGCAGTTTGAGGGGAGGGGTGGGTCAATGGGTGGCAGGAAATTTGGGTACAACTACAACTTGTTATCGTTTGTTCCACTCAGGTAGTATTTTCATTCTTAGCTAGGAAGCAATACG
>JAMQGT020003271.1:0-15964 GCA_024447675.2 Pterophyllum scalare
AAATCTTTGATTTCTTATTAGAAGTTGCAGATAGTATGTGGTTTTAGCCAGGAAAGTGCTTATGTCTGTTGTTCAAGGACACGCTGACAGACGCGCTGCTGACAACCTGGCGACATTTCCTAGAGTGTGTCTCTGTACACTCAACCATTCTGTTTCCCATTAGCCGTCATTCTCTTGGTAATGAACTGGGATTTTTAGGAGCTGGGAGTGAAGCGAGACACACTCCAGAGTGCACAGATCATTTTTCAGAGCAACAAAAGAGGTCTGCACAAAGAGGTGCTCAGAGATCCATCGAAGGCCTTTTACAGGGTGCAGAGGTGAGCCTGACCTTGCAGCCTGAGCGCCATCAGGAGAAAATAATAACAAAGTGCTTCTTTTTGATGAGAAATGAAAGACGGCTATGCCTCAGCAGACTACTTTTACCTTCTATTTTTGTTAGAAGGTAAAAGCAGATATGATTGTATGGTCATCTAAGGCACGAGGCTCAGTGCAGCCAATCAGGAAAAAAAAAACTCTGAAAGGGAGGGTAGCCTTACAGTTAGAGCTTGTTTCAGCTTGTTTCGGGCAGGATGAACTGAGGAGCTGCAGTGTAAGATAAAAACAGTGAACTGTGACTCATGCAGAGCTACTCTAATAGAGTCCAAGTACAAAAATATGGAGCTTGATATAAACACAATAGGTCCTCTGTAGCATAATGTTTGTCTTTGAGAAATCCTACTTTGGTATTTGTGCATGGTTTAAATGCATTTCACTCACTCATTCATTTTTAATGTAAACAAAGTCCATACTGTATTTCACACACCTGTGTATTCATGGCTGGATTTATATATTTTATTGTGTTTGCATTTTTTAACAAGCACGTTTCTGGAGTTAATGAGAGTTTATAACACTTTTCACATTTCCACCAAAATATCAACACGGTCTCCAAACCTCTGGGAAATGTATCAGCAGCGATCAGCGGGTCATTAGAAACATTTCCTTTCTCTTTGAGTGAAGGAACCCCACATTCTTGACCAGCTTACGAGCTGAGAAATGTTGGCCACTAGTGAACTTGAGTCTCACAGGCAGATGTCAAAGGTGTTGATAAATTAACACAAAAATGATCATCAAACATGTAAGGCTACACTTTTGGACTACACTTCTTAATCTCTGAATTCAGGTGTTTTCAGTCCCGTTGCCACAGGTGTGTAAAACCCAGCACTGACCCATGCAGCCTGCCTTTCCAAAGATTTGTGAAAGAATGGGTCATTACGAAGAGCTCACTGAATTTGAGCCTGGTGCTATAATAGGATGTCACCGTCGAATCCAGACAGTTTGCGAAATTTCGTCCCTCCTGAATATTCCACGCTCAGCTGTAAGCGGTGTTACTGCAAAGTGGAGGCATTTAGAATCCACCACAACTCAGCCACAAAGTGGCAGGCCACATAAAATTACAAAGCGGGGTCGCTGAGTGCCTCAAACTTGCCAAAGCTCTGCTGACTCAAGAACTTTAGAGCCCCAAACCTCCTCTGGCATTAACATCAGCACAGAAAGTGTGCGCCAGAAGCTTCATTGCACTGGTTTCAATTGCCAGCAGCTCTTGGAAGGCATAATGTGTAGGAGGCCCAGTGATTTTGTCCATATATTGAATTAATAATAGCACTGTTGCTACTTCTATTAGCTCTACCTTGCTGAGGCTTGTACATAATGAATTTGACCTATATTAGAAGCTCCTAATAAAAGCACCCACCCCTGTGTCCATGTCCTAAAACATCAGAGCCTTTTTGGTGGCACAAGAGAAACCTACACAATATTAAGCAGGTGGTTTTAATGTTTAGGCTGATGGGCCTCTTAAAACAGAAATGCACAAAAACTGAGGTGCTCACAGTGTCCTGGATACCACTGGCATTAAAACAGGAACCTTCGATTTAAATTTATGAACAACTGTCTCTCCAAGTCCCTGCGGCAATCTGATAATTCCTCCAGGCAGTTTTCATTTACTTTGACTGGGAGTCTTGTTAAACATTAACCTAAAAGAAACAAAAAAAAGCTCTCCAGACAGACGGAGCAAACAAAGAGAGAGGCCATCAGGTCCAGCCCAACTTGTTGTCTCTGACAACAGAGCATACTTGGGAGTTGAAGGCTGGCAGGGAGTGGATAAGGAGCGTCTTTCCAAACCAGCAGATTCTAGATGAAAAGATGTTACATGTTGCACATTCTTCACAAAGCATATCTTGCTGCTGCGAGTAATATTTCGCAAGGCGAATACGCGAGCCAGAACGCTGTGTTTTTGCTGAACCTTTGGTGGAAATCGTGTATTTCGCTTGTGCACGGCTTCACTTGACACCTGAACGAAAGAAGGGAAATACGCAGAGACAGTAAAGAAGGTCAAATAGTTGGCCAGTCAAGTGGATAGTTCACAGTTATGCAGGCCAAGCTTTACCGTGCAGACTTGTGGAAAAGCATCTGAATGAAAGCGAGTGTGTATGTTAGTGGTGATGGTGGACTGAGGAAGCGTTCCCCTGCACCCTGCAAGAGGCAAATTTGACATCCGGTTGTAGAATATGATTACAAAAAGGCCTACGGAAGAACGGGAGAAAGGAAATTCCAAACGCAGCAATAACAAGGTGCTGGTGCCTTTTGCCATCAGATAGATCTAGTGTTGTTGGACTCCAGTTCCCCCTATGACGCTCCACTGTGCACTCTCTAGATTTTCTTTGAAGACAGCATTTCTTTGCTAAAAGGGGCAAAAGTCAAATGAAATCAGGTGGCGGCTTGGGTGCTTTTTGTTTTGCTGTCTTACATAATCCCCACAGTATCCCAGTGCAAAACCATCACTCTCTCTGTCTTCTGGGGGAAACCTGAGATGTTCAGTCAAAATGTGGGCACACACAGACACAAACACACAAAGATACACAATGTATAGCTGCAATCTCCCTCTTGAATGCACATGTGCACACACGAGCACAAAGGGTCAGGACCCCACTTTTAGGGGGCACTAGGCCTCTGCAGTGCAAGCCACTCCATAGCAACGGGCTGGGGATCAGCAGTGTCAACAGAGCAGCAGGCCTACTGTCCAGTCTACTGCTTGAATTAATCCCTACACAATAGCCTGAGAGGCTCCTTTTCTATATCTGATCCATGTTGAATTCCCAGGTGGCACGTAGGCCAGAAGTGTCATGTCTGATTGTCCAGATTTTGGTCAACTGAGCAAATGGCAGTCCTGGCCAGGTTACGGGTAATGGAAAGGTTCAGAATGGAAGAATGGAAAGCTCCAAACACCCCATCATATATATATATATATATATATATATATATATATATATATATATATATATATATATATATATATATATATATATATATATATATAAACATACATGGAAATACACTATGTGAGGCAAAAACAGAGTTTGTACAATTGTAATGAGCTTGAAAGTCAATATTTGGTGTGAACACCTTTATTCTTCAACCTGAACTCTCTGAGGCAGCTTTCTTCTCATTTCTTTAAGCAGTCTTCAGGAATAGTTCTCCAGGCTTCTTGAAGGACATTCAAAGCTCTTCTTTGGATGTTTCTGCCTTTTGTTCTGTTCTCTGTCAGGATGATCCCACACTGCTTCAATAATGTTGAGGTCTGGGCTCTGGGGAGGCCGATCCATGACTGATGGTGTTCCACTGTGTGTTTTTCTATCCAGGTATGCTTTTACTGCATTTGCAGTGTGTTTGGGATCACTGTCATGCTGAAGAATGAAGCTGTTGCCAATCAGATGCTTTCCAGATGGTGGCTCAAAATCTGATGGTACTTCTCTGTTTTCATAATTGCATTAATTTTGACAAGATCTCCAACACCACTGGCTGGAATGCAGCCCCAAACCATGACAGAGCCTCCACTGTGTCTTACAGATGGCTGTAGACACTCACTGTTGTAGTGTTTCCTGACCTCCTCCATATATATTGATGATGATTTGAACCAAAAATTTGGATCCATCCCTCCATCAGACCTGTTGCCAGTAATTCTCAGTCCAGTTCTTGTGTAATGTGGCATACCTCAGCCTTTTCTCCCTGTTTCTCTTCCTTCAGAATGACTTCTTGACAGCAAGCCTTCCACTGAAACGATTTCTTCAGTGAACAGTAGATGGATCAGTTGAAGGTCCAGATGCATCTCTCAGGTCCTGTGTCAGGTCTTTGCTGGATTTTTTCCTATTTCTTAAGGACATGGCTTCCAGAGCCTATTCATCTGCTGTAGATAGTTTTTTCAGGACTGACATTTGTTATTTTGTCCCCCACTTATCCAGTTCTCTCAATTTTTCTTTGTTTTTTTAAATAATACACTGGATACCATGAGTCTCCAGGTTCCTTGAGACTCCATCAGGCTGTCAAAACCGCAACCCTTCAAGTTGAATTTGATTTCATAAAAGTCAGAGGGAGCCAGATCTAGTGAGTAGGGTTGGAGTTAAGCACAGAATGTGTTCGTGCGACCAAATATCTTGTATCACAATGGCGTGAGCAGTGGTTAAGGAAATTTCCACCAAATGACTTCCCATCAAGACATGTCAGGGAAATGTCCACGGTGAAATTGAAGTGGTAAAAATTAGACTTTGAAGGAGTGATTTCAGATGAGCAACCATGCTGAAAGCTGTGCACGAGAAGCCCACCTTGAACTTTAAATCAAGTAAGGTTTGAAGGTTTCCAGGACTGGAAATCACTTTAATTAACTCAGACATTTCTGTCTGACATTTGTTTCTATCTGTTAACGTTTTTGCTGAAGTTGAGTTCCACAGACATCCACTAACTGAGCCAAGCTAAAATCTTCATAGTCATGCTATATGCATTTTATTTTAGCTGGGCTTAGATAACGCTAGCAGTTAATCAATTAGAAGTGTGCATATTTTGTCGTGAAGAAGGCAGAAAAGGCAAAAAAAAAAAAGAACAAATGAAGCACCTCTCTGAGTAAGTGGAAACAACAGTCTCCCCAAACCGATCTCTTTAAATTTCAGAGCCTTTAAAAAAAACACTTTTCTCAGTTAACTTCTTAAACATAGCTCTAAGGTGTGAAATAAATAGGTCACATGTCACTAAGTAGATTTATTGCACACTATAATCAATTACAAGACCTAGTGGGGCTGTTTTCTGGAAACACAAACTCAGCAGAGTTAAGATATGTTTACCTCGCAGGCTTTTTGGCCTGCATCAACCATCTGAGAGCAGGCTTTTGCACAGGCTCCGGCACGTATGTACGCTCTGCGGTATCTATGGCCAGCCATCGCTACTGGCACCCCTGGGTGAACTCCGGGCAGATTTTACAGGGCCTAAAACTAGGACAGGAACAGATGCAAGCTGCAACATGATGACACTTAGAGTGCCTCACACCATAAATAATTCCCTGCTACAAACCTTGTGCCTACTTTTCAGGAATTAATCATGTTTTTTAGGGTTTTCAACCAATGATTGGGCCTTCTAATCCTATAAATCTTTTAACTATACTCACAATCAAACATCAGATTACATGGTTATAATCTGTGCAATATTTTTGAACTGTAGTGATTTTTTTTTTTGACAAGTGGGTCACCGTTTTGGTATTTTGCCAAAGTGAAAAAGTGCTCAACGGGCAAAGAAATAAAAGACGAGTGCTTGATGTGTTTTGGTCTGTAACACTGACTGTAAACATAACTTTTGTCTGTTTAGAAAAAACTAAACATTAAATTGATGTTTTGGCTATAACTTTTTAATGTAATATATCCAATATTAGAATTGTATTATGTCCAGAATTTGAAATAAATGGACAGGTCGCCACCCTGTCGCAGAGCTAACACAGAGAGACAGACAATCATTCACACTCAACATACAAACCTATGGGAAATTTAGAATCACCACTTAACCTAACCCCACTAACTGCATGTCTTTGGACTGAAGGAGGAACCTGGAGCGAATCGACACAAACACGGGGAGAACGTGCAAACGCCACAGAGAAAGGCTCAAGCATGCCATAAACTGGAAACTGCTGGAACACCAGGATCATTGTCCACAGTGAAGTGAGTTTTGCTGCCAGTGGTCCTGGTATATTGCACAAAGTATATGGAATAATGAATGAGGAGGACTCCCTCAAAGTTCTTCAACTTCACCTCAGATCAACAGCTAGATGGTTGAAACTTGGTGTTCCAACAGGACAATGATCCCAAACATACATCAGAACTGGTTTTGGAATGGATAAAGCAGGCTAACATTAATCTGCTGGAATGGCCTTCCCGAAGTCCTAACCCAGACCCTATTGAAAATTTATGGCCCTGAAAGCTGCATCCACGCCAGGAAACAAACCAGTTTAAATGTAACAATTCTGCCAAGAAGAGTGGGTCAAAAATCCAAAAATTTTTTATGTTTCAGCCCATCCAACACCACCAGGTTGCACCTCAAACTGTCCAGGATACCCTGGTCCAGATCTGGGAAGAGATCCCCCAGAACACCATCGTCTCATTGGGAGCATTCCCTGACGTCAGGGCATACAAGCATGTGGACGTCATACAAGCTATTTTGAGCTGCTGCAATGAAATTTCAGCAAAATGGGCTAACTGAGCAGTGTACCGTGGTGTTATAGAAATAAATAAATGTTGTTCACAGACCCTTTAAGACATTATTTTGTCAGTAAACAGAACTCAATATTTCTAAAAAAAAAAAAAACTTTCATTAAAGGCAGTTGGCACATAAAGCATCTTAAGATTTTATTACATGTTAAATTTCAGAGCTGAACTGAAATTGAACTGAACTGTAACTAGTCACAGATTTGAACTGTTTGCTCTACAATGTGTACGTACCTCCACCCATGCCCCATTCACCTGCAGTTTTAAGGGTAGGACAAGGTGAAAAAGACATAAAAGACACACACACACACACACACACACACACACACACACACACACACACACACAGTGAAACTGAAAACACAGGATAAGACGTGCAGACACCATAATGAGTGCACATATGCAGTGGTAGCATAAAAATGCATGGAGAATGAAAGGAGGGAAATGCAGGAGTACTGCTCAGTGTATCATGGGAAGCCCAGCAGCAGCCTTAGTGTATAGCATAGGCTCAGGACATCAAAAAAAAAAGGAAATATTATAAACCAAAGGATAGTGTTTGCCTCCTGAAACCCAGCTGGGAGCTATACAGATATGCACTGATAATGAAGCCTATATTTATCTATGATGAAACAGTCTTTTTATGTCTTTCTAATACTTTCTTCTTTTTTTTTAATTGTCCTTTATTGAAACAAGCTCGGAAACTCCCCATTCACCCTCCCAGTTTCAGTTGCATTTCAGACAGTGTTTGTATTGTCTTAAATCACCCTTGACCACTCCGGAGGGTGGGAAGTTATTCTGGTTCTCAATAGGCACGGGGAGATTCTTGGCACGGATATGCGTAAAGTTGATGCCTCAGGGGGAGATGGCACAAATACCCATTTTTGGGGGAGATTATCTCGGAGCTATTTCAGTCCTGCAGGCTCTGTCTGGATGCCCCCGCAGGTACACAGGAATGCCCCTTGTTAGCTAACAATGTTATTTCAGCAACCAGATGTCACTGGAGTTTTTTCCCCTGGTTCTTTCCACCTCATTTTCCCTCTCCATAACAGCGAAAGTAACACTGGAAGAGGGCTCTTTTTGATTGCTGGGTTGATTAACAGTCCTTTTAGCAAGGTATGGGGACAACAGCATTTGGTTCACTCTTTTGAAATCAACGTTAGCAGGAACTTATTCCATTAAAGCTTTTTTGCTTTTTTTTAAAAAATCAACTTGTTCTCTTTCGAGGTTATAGGTGCTGTGATTCCAGTCAAAACAACTAAACGCCCATTCAGTCTGTTTAAAGGAACCTTTCGTTGGATCCAGGTTTCTGTGGGAATGGAATATCAAGTGATACTGTGTATAAACACAGAGGGTAGTGGGAAGAATGTGGGTGTTCGCTTTAAATAGGGAGGCATTGCAGCTGAAAATCAAAGAAATATGAAAAATATTTTGTCATTCTGCTGTTTCTGAAATTGAAATAAACTTACTCTCTGATATTCTATATCATTATGTTCCTTTAATCAAATATTTTAACCAGTTCATGGGTTCATGCCCTGAACATTACTGTGCGAGGGCATATCCCATTTCATCCTCCCATTTTCGCCACATCACAGAGGCTGCTCCGACATTTAAGAGCTTCTGTTAATGTTCACGGTCTGTGTCGAGTGCCAGCAATTATCTCTGGATCTCTATCCTCAAATTTTCATCCTATTGAATCCGTCCCAAGATATTCAAGACTCCACAAAAACCCACTGGATATTAGGTTCACAAAAGTAGGTTTCAAAGAAATGTCATTTCTGATATGGAAACCAGATTCTGAAATATGTACCAACATGTTGATGTTCATTCGATCTGAAGGGTTTTGGTATAAAGCCTGAGAGCTTAATATTGTCCAAAAGAATATGCACATTATCTGAAATATGTATTTCACAGACTTAAGCCAGAGCTTGGCTTCAAGCGGTAACTTGCAAATGCAAACCTGTCAGTAAGACAGCATAGGAGTTTCTAAATTTGCACCGCATCCATGAACAGAAAACCTGAAGAACAATTCCTAAGGGGGGGGGGGCTTTTTACTAATATATACTGGGTTGATATTTGTGGAGGTCTGGGGGTGGTAGGTACAGTAGGTAATATTCCTTTGAACCCATAATTAGCACAAACACTTTTTGGTGTATTATTTGTACTAAATTATTGTCCGATATAAGCTATCTGCCGATCTCTCAGTACTGGCATTTAAAATAGCCCATAAATGAAAAATAAAAAAAGTAAACAAATGGAAAAAAAACACCCTTCAACCACATTATGAGTGTTGATGTTGCATAGTTTGTCCATCGGAGGGCACTCTTGAACTTCCCGGTTAGCAAACACAAATGCAAAAACCAGCTGATCCAAGCAGAGTCCGGAGGAAGCGTAAACAAGTAAATAACAAATGTGTGTGTGCCAATATATCAGAATATCGTATTTTTAAGTACGGAAATATCGGCATCGGTATCGGTCTTAAAGCATAGTCAGGCTGTAGAGTGTTGTCTACCCCTCGCCTGGACTGTGGAGAAGTCAAAAACCTTTTTTAGACAATTAATTTGAATATGAATCTGTCATATGGGAATTTTCAGTGATGAAGCAGCATCTGCTCCTTTCTTGTTGAGCTATGCTACCAATGAGTTGCTTTGCTCGGTTAAATCGGGGAACAAAGCTCATCCGCAGCCTCAACCACAAACAAACGCCAGCTCATTAAAACCAGACAAAAAGCTAAATTATTTAACTGCTCCGCTTTTTAAAGCATCACTCGTTATCTTACAGTAATGCCATTCCCACTCTCCTACATGTTCCGACTCTATCTGACTCGGACCAAAAAGCTGCACCTTTTTTTGTTTTGTTTTTTTTCCTCCTACATGATCATTCACGGATCAAAGAAATACTGGCTCTGACCTTTGGCCTCTTTGCTGCGGGTCACTTGTAGCGCTGATTAGAGCGATTACAGGGATTCTACAGCTGCTCTCGCTGTACTGTTGTTGTATACCTGTGATCAGATACATTTTTTCAAAGTAAAACCTGTAAAAATGCCACCTCTAAGTAGACACAGCTTGCCGTTCGTTACTTTGTTCCTTTTTAAAAGTTGACATGTTAAACGGATGAAGAATTAGAAGACTCGCCTGAAGAAGATGATGTCAGGATGTTGCGTATTTATATAAACATCCAAATAAAGCAGCTGCAGTATTTCATCATTTGATTTCTTGCCCAGATGCCGAATCAGCTCAAGACTCACCTCTTTGGGGGCCAAGTAAATAAAACTACTTAATTATTATATTAATCATTTTTTTCCCCTAATTTCCACATGCATTCCTGGAATAAAGTGGATGTAATGGGTATTAACCAGAACATTTAAAACTTGCTCTCAATCTTCCTGAGGCCTCTGTGAGCTGATTTCTTTCCTGTTTTGGGGGCTGTACAGAAGACTTCTGCAGCACAGGAAATCAAACCTGTGAAGCTCAAACAGGAGGCTGGCAGTTACATCTGAGTATCTTTAAAAACAAGATGGGATTGGATGGGATTCGTCTCAGATTTGATCCAAGGAATGAAAAGATTTTTAGCTTCACTTTGGTAGAAAGTCAAAACTTTTTTTTTTTTTTAGCTTTTGACCCTGAGAAAGCTCTGCACTTCACTTAGACCACTCACTGTAATGCTGGGTGCCTTTCAGCCTCCGCTCTTCCATCTGCTGCAGCAGCAGCAGCAGCAGCAAAGCTTTTATTCAAAACATCTCCAGGTTTGGCTTTTAGAGCCAATTTCTAAGCTTTTACTCATTTTTGTTGGACACATCCAGCTGCATCTCAGGCCTTTCAACATGCGAGACGAGGCGCCCGAACCTCAGAGAAGAAGAAGAAAAAATAGTGACATCTAACAAATTGCCTTCTTCCAAGCGAGGCCTTTACATGATGTGTTCATGCAGTCTGTATGCTGGTTTTGCTCTTACTGTATGTAGCTCTGCAATCCATGCTCTGTTTATTCCTTTACTTACAGCATGTGCGTATTCATAATCGAGCAATTATTGTGGCTGATTATTAAATCGTAAACGTGTCACAAAGCATTTTTGACCTTTTGTGCTAAAGAGTTCTTACATAGAACAGGTGTTACACCAAATCCTGTCTTCGGTAGTTTCTCTACGTTCCAGGACTCCGGTGCCAAAATAAATGCGTGTCAGTCTGAAGGTAAACTCTGACAAAGCACGGATTTTGGAAAGGAGCAGAAATCATACCCGAACTGGCTCCACTGGACATTCATTGACTGTGTTAATGAGGATGTTTGCTTTTTGTCTTCACTGTGACTTGCTCCTGTTCAAACACACACCAAATAAGCCTCATTGGCTCCAGGCTTCATTGTGATTCTCTGGCACACACATCCAGGTAGACAACCTACAGTTAAGGCAGCCAGTGTCATAACCAGTGTATAGTTACTACTAGTCAAAGCCTAAAGTCCACTTTTCCAATCAATGCAGCATTCCTTCTGCCCCCCTCTATTGCCATATATTTTTTTCTCTCCACTCCCCTGGGGAAATGTCAACATCAATACTACAATGTTTTCTGTGTCAGTCCCACTGAGTACAACTTCTGGGGCTTTTGCAGGCGACTAACTCTGTTGCAGTGTTTTAAAGGCAGCTTTATAGGGGATGGACTGGAGGGCCAGCTGTGTGGAGCACAGCTGAGATGAACAGGGCAGAGTGGCTGCTCCTTTGTCTTTTTTTGTTGTTGTTGTTTATTTCTCTGCATGCACACTAGAATGACTCAATACGTTACCCCCTGCAACATGCCTTAAAAATTGGTCATTGTTGCAGCGCAAATTAGAAAATGACACACCTCTAATGCATGCCAATGCATGGGCCATGCAGCAATGCAGCAGCTATAAGGACATGCTGAAATGTGCATGCAATACAAACTTGCACATTATTACAAGAGGCAAGTGGTTTAAAAGGGGTCTCAACGTGGCTTGTGGTCATCCTATAAGCATGATTCAGTAACATAAATATTATGCAGTAAAGAGAAATACGGACAAATTCCCCATTTTCAGTCAGATTAGGGCTCAGCCCTCATGACAATGCAATATTTCTACACTGTTCCTCGGGCTGCAGTCTAGACAGTGTCATTAAAAATTGATAGAAGAAAAGCAGGTTTCCGGTAAAGTGACTGACCGCTGGTTTGCTCCCGCTGCTCCTGGCTGTAGGTGCTCGTCTCGGTGTCCACTTTGCGCCGACACTGACCCTGGCCCTGCACCAGTTGCTCCAGGGGAAGCTCCGAGTCGGGCGTCGGGTAGCATCGCAGACCGGTGGAGCACCTCGGGGTGTACACGCCGCACAACTCGCCCTCTTGCCGGGCGCACACGGGGCAGCACCCGCAGCCCGGTTCGCGCACTATCTCCGCGCATGTCTCGGTGAGCTTTGGGCACAGCGCCTGGCGCTCCGCGGTACAGCCCGGGCAGCGGAACACCATCTCGGCCAGAGAGGCACTGGCGAGAGGCACGGAGAGGATCAGCAAGCTGCAGCCCGCGTACAACAGCATTGTTACAGGCATGAGGTTTTTAGTAATTATCATGGGGCAACGGAAGGCAATCCCAAGTGGAAAAAAGGAGCAGAAATGTGCATGCGAACAGGTGAAGCCTGGGGCTAGGAGGTCTGCTGGGTCCTACACATTCCCAGGTTTGCTCTCGGGGCCAAACTCAAACTGTTAATTAGGGAAAACAGGAAGACTTTCTTATTATTTATATTTTTTGATACCGTGTTTTACTGGAACAACCCCGGCTAACCCAGGTTATAGGAAAGAAAACGTAACTGATGCGACACAGGAAAATAAATATCATCATCATTATCTTTAAATGACCTGTACTGCTGCTCCCCAGCTGAACCAATTACCCCAGACGTTTTTTTTTATGGCCATAGAACAAAATTAGCCTCCTATAAGCGATTACTGGCAAACTGTTCCCAAATGCAAAACAGATTTTTACAACAAGAAAATAAAAAAGGGAGAGAGACGTGAGGCTCGAATTTGTTTTAATAAAAAAAGCGCTGCTGGCATATTCAAAGACTCCCTTACATTAGCCTACTGTAGCCTGTTTGTTTCAATCAGCACCTTCTCTCAACGCCAAGAATGCGCAAACAAACAAACAAACAAACAAACAAAAGGACTATGTGCGGAGTATTCCGTGCGTGGAAAGACCTCCCCGCAGCGGCTGACATGTCCATTGACACTCAATTAAAATTTGCCAGCTGCTACCAGCGTATATGCCTGCGCACAGTGGACGCTACTGTGCACGTTACACGGCGGTGTTTCCTATCGATCGGTGGGGGCCAAAGCCTTGAGGTGTCGCGCTCGCCTGCTAAACAAGCTCAGTATTAACCCCGTCCAGTGCAGGAGACTAATAGGTGTTTATCCAAGAGCCCAGAAATAGAAGCCGCGTGTGTAACCTTACTCCGCAGATATAAATGCAGATTACACACACACACACACACACACACACACACACACACCATCCTCCCCCTCCCTGATTTCATACTATTTGGCGCCATTCACGATCGGCATCCCTGGCTCACCTTGGGGGCATGCAGAGGGAGAAAGGGCACATTTGAAGCTGTCTTGTATCTCAGGGGTGTGAGTCAGGGGGATGCCTGGAGGGTTGTTTGCACTCAGAACCTCATACGTAACTTTGTAAATAATAATTAAAAAATAAAAAAAACAGCTGCAGAGAAGGCCTGCCATATTTCTAAATATGACCCAGGGGGGTGAGGATTTGTCCTAACAGGCCGCAGGATCTGCCCATGTGTACAAAGTGATCCCCACCAAGGTCAGTTACTTATATTTCCTCCCCATGGAATTGTTAAGCAAACACAAACTCTATATTGATGCAGAAAAACATGGGATCACAGATGCACTGAGGACTCATCGTATATGAGCCTCAGCCTGTATACACAGGGAGCTCTGTATGCAAGAGGTCATCCCAAACGTGGATGCAAGTACCCCAGAGGGCAAGTTAAATAGCAGACACACAATAGTTACACAGCAAAAGATATATGCGTATTTAATAGATAAGTAAATAACAGGTAAACAGTATAAATAAACAAATGAAGTATCCAACCTGAAAGAATTATGAATTATGCGGGGAAAAAATGTAGGTAAAATCCAGCATAAGCCAAAATAATAATAATTAAAATCATTAAAGGATAAACAGATGAATTAACAAAGTCAAATTGTGAATACATCTGTGAAGTTCTAATATAATGAGTAAGCTGTATTAAAAAAATAAACCTAATGAATACCTGTTAATGGAGCAGCAGCTAAACGTAGTGCACGAATTGCTGAAATAGTGAGTCAGTAATTATGGATAAACAGTTCAGACAGTTGGCTAACCATAAATAATAAATGGTAAGAATATTTGCTCCAGTAAATGGTCACCTGGAAGGAGGCCGGATCAGGTTCAAATGAACACATTTAAACATGAGCGATGCTGCTGACGGTGAGGTTCTCGAGTCCATCTGGCAGAGTTGGTGACCACACATCTACTGTACAGCCCCCACACACGCTGGTGCTTTAACCATGTCACTACTGATATACAGTATATGAACACCTAATCAAAAGGCCTCATTTGAAGAAGCCGTAACAGTTGCATCTCACGTGAAAAAACAAACTGAATTATTCAAAACACGATCAAATCCAGCCGTGGCTTAAACCACTATTAATATGCTGCATTTAACTCATTTCCAGCTGCTAAGTCTCATTGCAAGCCTGTGACTTCAGTCACCTTTAATTTCAAAACACTTATTCAATCAAAAAAAAAAAAAAGTTTAGTAAGTTTATTTAACTAATTTTTTTTGCACTTTGGCAGTCAGTGAGTGTTTAGTGTCTGGCTTTGATTATCAACTTAAGTAAGATTCCCTTTACTTGGATAACTGATTGGATAAATAGAAGATATGAGAAGGGAGTTGGGGGGTGAAAAAATAGTCATCCTATTAGTGGGACACGAGTAACACAGGTCACACGTACAGCTGGATTATGACTTCATATTGTAATAAACTAACTGTCAAGACTAGTCTTCATGCACGCACGGGTAACTTCTTCCTCTCTGAGTCCAGGTGGCCCGGTCCACTTCTGCTAAAAAATACAAAGCAAAGGTTCAAAGGTTTGCTGATGGCGACCCCTGATAGTATAATAACTTAACCAGATGTGGAATTTGTTGTGTTTCATTTCTGCTGCATGACATTTGGCAGGGTCACCACTGGGGAGTTTTTAACAACATGTTCAACAACATCAGTGTCACTGAATGATTGTCATAAGCCTGCCATTTATTCTCTGTGTTACAGTTTTTTAAAGTAAAGTCATCAGCTTTCATGCAAATCTTACTCTAGAAAGTGTTTTGCTTTTTGTTTTCTTTTTCTCTTTCGGGTGAAAATCGGACATTAAAAATCAAAAACAAAACTTGGGCTTAAGGGGTTAACCGACTATGTCTCTTCAGCAAGTGAAACGTGCAGCATCTTACTGAATGGAAATGTTTACTAAATTACAGAGCATAAATCCTTACATGGAAATTTTCACTTCACAAGTCCCAAATGGAAAAATTCTTGTGTGTGTGTGTGTGTGTGTGTGTGTTGTGTGAGAGAGTGTTTGTTTGCTTCCTAGCAACAAGTGATGCATGTGCAAATTAGGAAAGTTCCTGCTTTATTTGCTCATGCAAATCATTGTAAAGTATCTGTTATGAAGCCAAAGTTTTACCCAATAAAACAAAAGGCCTGCTGAAAAGCAGCACAGGTCAAGAGTAGAGAGGTTAAAGCTCGTCACCTGGTTATATGCTGATGTAATTACAGTACAGTACAAGGATGTGACTGAAATGTCTCAATCATATTCAGATTTATGCTGTTCTATTATAGTTAACCTACCAGCTAAAATCAAGCTGAGATGAATACAGTTTATGCATCTGTGCAGTGCAAGCAAAATAATGCTTCTTGGACGCCCATAGAACTCTGTTTTTTATTGGTTACCATGACATCCAATTGGACCAACACCTGCCAACAGCTGTAAAACTGCAGATACCAAGGGGTCTGTGTCTTATTATATGAGGTTTTAAAGCGAAGAAGCAAAAAACAAGTCTTTTGTGCATGACCTTTGAAGGGTCCATGTAAGATTTGTAACACTAATATCTAGCTTTATAGAAAAAAAAGAGTATATTTGTTCAACAACATCAGTGTCACTATTATATACAACTACTTATGCACAGATGCACATTTTCTATCCTATGGACACCTGAATGTATCGCATATCCTTGCTGGCTGCAGATTTACATTTATTTATATTAAGTATAGTGTGTCTTTTAAATGGAGTCTAGACTCTTTGCTGCAGTGCGCCATCCAGTGGACACTTGCTCCTGCGCAGAAATCTAGTCAGTGATCTAGTGGC
>JAMQGT020003272.1:0-17687 GCA_024447675.2 Pterophyllum scalare
GTGACGGTGGGTCACTTTCATAAGATGCGTTTTTAATGGTTATTTTGTGTTTCCACCTGTGACATAACTGTTTTCTTTGGTTCGTAAAGCTTTTATAGAAAGGCAGATTAAGTCATTATGTGGCACACTAAAATATATGCATAGACACAACTATGACTCCAGGTGAGACCTTAATTTATAAAAATCTGATGTACAGTACCAGGTTGTATGAGCTTTGTTTTTGGACCCCATATTTCAGGACAAAAAAAACAAAATGAATAGTCAGAGTCACTCTGATGGTGCAGCAACAGCAGGCTTTAATTAGGCTCTGAGTAATGAGGCTTTATTTCTATATTAGGTATTTCTGCTGGTTAATTATGACAGATCTGATGTTTTCCTGTTTCTCAGCCAAAGATCCTGAAACCGACGGCAGTGCTCTTCAGGCACAGATCCATGACCTCTGTGGTGGCAGTGAGGCAGAGAACCTGGATGGTTTTTTTCATTGGGACAGGAGACGGGCAGCTCATCAAGGTGTGCTTTAAATAATGCCTATCAGTTAATAGGAAAGAAAAAATTCTGTGTTCACTACTTCACAGGCTATTTTCTTTCAAAGTTCCTCTTCCACTCACCGTTCTCCACCTTCTTCCATGTAGTGGGCAAAAAAACAAATTCAGCAAAGATTCTGTCTGCTCACTCACATTATTAAAGAGCAATATTGTTGTTAGCTCGACACAATATTTGCTTTCATACTCCTCTGCAGCTCAGTCTCCCACATCACCTTCTTTCATCTATGAAAGTAAAGGATTGTTCAGGCTGCATTTACTCTCATGTGTAATTTATAATTTGAGCTTAACAGCCTTAATGGATGGAGGGATGGAACTCCATTAGTCCTGCGTATTTTGTTGTGATCTAATGAATTAAAGATTATCTGAGCTAGATGCTACTGATGTCAGTTACTGATGTGATTGCATTGGAGAAAATTTCCAGCAGTTCAGTCTTCTCAATGAAGTGATGCATGAGTCTGTATTGAGAGAGCAGGAGACTTCCAGATGTGCAGCTCCACTTGCTATACAGATGGTTCAGAGTGTTATAACCTCTCTTTACATCAACTGGACCAAAAATAATCCTGGAAGATTGTAGATTATTACAAGCATTTCTATCTGTGGGTAAATCAGCCATTTTCTTTGCTCGCCCACCTTTCCTCTGTAATTCCTGTAACGGTAGCATGGTGCTATTACCCTTCTTGCTACTTTGCTTCGCATAGCCTACAACTCTCAAAGGACTTCTTTCATAAACTGGATCCACTTTGAACATTGTGCTGTCTATCATCACATTTGCTTTTTCACATGCTGCTTTGATTTAATGAAAACACTGACTGCACATTCCCAGATACTGCCACAGGTACCTGCCTAAACTGTAATCTATCTATCTATCTATCTATCTATCTATCTATCTATCTATCTATCTATCTATCTATCTATCTATCTATCTATCTATCTATCTATCTGGAAGTATTTGTAGGTTAATATAATTAGTTTGTAATTTTAGGTAAGATACATGTAAATTCAGTTTAATTTTAGGGGAATTTCACCCTTAGTTACAGGACATATAAAGTGTTAGCCAGGCAGTAAATGTTTGCGATGAGCTCATTCCTTTTGTGGTCAGTATATTTCCGTATGAGGGTTGAGTGCTGCTCTTGTTTTGAAACATGATTCTATTTAAGTGTGCATTCGAAACGTTTCCATGATACAATGGCATTCAACACTGCTGAGTTTGCAGATGTTGCTATTTTAGTTAAGTTGCTCATTTCTTGTTGCTCATTGTTCTATTTAGTTGTTCTTCCAGAGCGTGTGGTTTTCTTTGTGGCACGGCTTGGGTCATGAAGGTATCCGTTTCTGCTCCTGCTTGATTACGGGAGCAGGAGGAGATGGATTTGCTGCACTTTGAGGACATTACTCAATCGATCTGAGGGTTTACTGGAAGCATTTGTGTCAGCATTTGAAGTGGCAGTGGCGCAATGTGTAGGTGTTCAGCAAACGGAGAGTCGCTGGTTCAAGTCCCCATCTGAGTGCATGCTGTTATTGTGTCCCTGGGCAAGACACTTAACCCACATTACCTAAGTGTAAATGTGGTTGGTGTTTGTTGGTGGTCAGTTTGTGTAGCCACGAACTGGCAGCCAGCTGTGGCTACATTAGTAGCTTACCACCACCAACTATGATTGAGGTGTGAATGAATGGTGCTTGAAACTGTAAAGTGTCTTCGGGTTCCTTGAAAAGCGCTATATAAGACTAAGGCATCATTAACGTTTGAAATGCTTCCATGTTAACACCCACACTTTCAATATGAACACCACCTTCAGTGCCTCATAACTGCTTTTTGACTTAGTTATAATCACCAAGTGTCCTGTCAGTTAAAGGTCATTATAGTCGCAGCAGAGCATTTGTGTTGATGCATGCACAGAAAGTGAAATGACCAAAAACAATGAAAGATGCAGTGGGAAGTTTGGCAAAACAAAAAACACAACAAATCTCTTATAGGCCTCAAACTGGAGACGGGCTGAATGAAGTGGATTTTAATCATTTTATAACCCTAAATTAAATCAGAAATGTTCCATTAGCTTTTTCATTTGCTTTTTTTTTGTTTTTGTTTTAGTTTTTCTACATTCATTTGGAGGCATCCAGTTCAAAACAAGCATATATTGGTTTGTAATGGTTATGGTTTTTTCATGCATTTTCTTAGTTTTGAAATTTGATTTGTCTTTTTAAATTAATGTTTTAACTGTTTAGTGAAATAGATGATCAATCTAACATGACTGCAGACCATATTAGAAACAGGTTTTCGCTCCCTTGGGTCTTGAGCCGAGTATTCCTTTCACTTTAACTAGTAATGACTTCATGGATTTCTTCGCATATACAATTTTAGACATTTTAGAGAGGAAATTATTCATAACCTTCTCAAAGACTTATCTTCATGTTTGGCTGCTTTCAGCACTGCTGGCATTTGTTTAGACTCTTTCGCTTGATCTTTAGGAGTTAACTTCAATAGTTACTTCCGCCAAACCATCAACATGTTTATTAGATCCTGTTTCTACTAGACTGTTGAAAGAAGTCTTTCCAATTGTTGATGCTTCAATCTTAAAAATGATCGATCTGTCTTTATTAGTTGGCTGTGTACCACAGGCCTTCAAGGTGGCTGTAATTAAAGCGTTACTTAAAAAGCCATCACTTGACCCAGTTGTCTTAGTTAATTATAGACCAATCTCAAACCTTCCTTTTCTCAAAAAAAATCTTGAAAGAGTAGTTGTAAAACAGCTAACTGATCATCTGCAGAGGAACGGTTTATTTGAAGAGTTTTAATCTTCTTACAGCCTCTGACAGTGGACTCATCTCTGTGCTTGTCCTGTTGGACCTCAGTGCAGCTTTTGATACTGTTGACCATAACATTTTATTACAGAGATTAGAGCATACCATAGGTATTAAAGGTACTGTGCTGCAGTTGTTTGAATCATAGTTATCTGATAGACTCCAATGTGTTCATGTAAATGGGGAGTCTTCTTCACACACGAATCTTAATTATGGAGTTCCACAGGGTTCTGTGCTAAGACCAATTTTATTTATATTATACATGCTTACCTTAGGCAGTATTACTAGAAAGCATTGCATACATTTTCATTGTTATGCAGATGATCCTCAGCTTTATCTATCCATGAAGCCAGATGACACACATAACTGCAGCGATGTCTTAAAGACATAAAGGCCTGGATGACCTCTAATTTCCTGCTTCTAAATTCAGATAAAACTGAAGTTCTTGTGCTCGGCCCCACAAATCCTAGAAACCAGATCCTAGAAACCAGATACTTACTTTGCATGGCATTACCTCGGCCTCCAGTAACACTGTGAGAAATCTTGGAGTCAGTTTTGATTGGGATATGTCCTTCAATGCTCATATTAGTATTTGTTTACAAATATTAATATTAATATATAATAATATTTTTGCATTTGTACAATATTTCTAAAATTAGAAACATCCTGCCTCAGAGTGATGCTGAAAACATTATTCATGCATTTATTACTTCTAGGCTGGAATTCTTTGTGTAATTGTGTAATGTAATTCATTATTATCAGGCTGTCCCAAAAGCTCCCTGAAAAGTCTTCAGCTGATCCAAAATGCTGCAGCTAGAGTACTAATGGGTTCTAGAAAGGGAGACCATATTTCTCCCATATTGGCTTCTCTCCATTGGCTCCCTGTTAAATCCAGAATAGAATTTAAAATCCTTCTCCTCACATAGAAGGTCTTGAATAATCAGGCCCCATCTTATCTTAAAGACCGCATAGTACCATATCATCCCAATAGATCACTTTGCTCTCAGACTCCTGACTAACTAGTGGTTCCTAGGACACTTAAGAGTGGAATGGGAGGCAGTGCCTTCAATTTTCAGGACCCTCTTCTATGGAATAGCTCCCAGTTACCAGTTAGGATTCCGGAGACAGACAGCCTCTCTATTTTTAAGATTAAGCTTAAAACGTTACTTTATGATAAAACTTATAGTCAGGACTGGATCAGGTGACGCTGAGCCACACCTTAGTTTTCCTGCAATAGGCTTTGGCTCTTCTCTGTGAATCACCACCTTATCGTGGTGGAGGGGTTTGTGCGGATGCCTCCCTGCACCCAGGCCTGGGAAGGGAGCTCCAGTAACCCGGTAACCCTATCCAGACCAGGGTAAATTGTTCCCTCGTTGTTGTAGACATAGGGGTCTTCTGAACCGCTCTTTTTCTGGGCCCTCAGCCAGGACCAATTTGCCATGACAAGCACCCCGGACAACATTGGTCCTGGGCACAGCCCGAAAAGGTTGCATGGGCCCACCCTCCTGTAGGCCCACCACCTGCTGGAGGCACCGTAGGGGTCAGGTGCAGTGTGTGTTGGGCGGTGGCCAAGGCTGGAGGACCTGGCGGACCGATCCCCGGGTATCGAGAGTGGCTATTGGGACAACACTCTCTGGTGTGGAAGGAGCCTGAATTAGTTGAGAGATACCAGCTAGATATAGTTGGGCTCACCTCAACGCATGGCCGGGGCGTCTGGAACCAGTCTCCTGGAGAGGGGCTGGACTCTGTTCCAGTCTGGAGTTGCCCTCGGTGAGAGGTGACGAGCTGGGGGTGGGTATTCTTGTATCCCCCCAGCTTGCTGCCTGTACATCAGAGTTTCACCGGTGGTCAAGAAGGTTGTTTCCCTGCGTCTTCGGGCCGGGGAATGGGTCTTGACTGTTGTTTGCACTTATGACAGTCTAGAGTACCCACCCTTTTTGGAGTTGCTGGGCGGGGTGCTCGGAAGTGGTCCGTTTGGTGACTCCATTGTCTTTCTAGCTTCAGTGCTCATGTGGGCAATGACAGTGAGACCTGGAGGGGCGTGATTGGGAGGAACGGCCTGCCTGATCTGAACCTGAATGGTGTCTTGTTATTGAAATTCTGTGCAAACCAGTTATTCCATAACAAAGACCATGTTTGAACATAAGGCTGTCCATAAGTGCACATGACACCAGGACACCCTAGATCGCAGGTTGATGATTGATTTTGTAATCGTATCATCAGATATGCGGACACCTCCATTGTTGAGGCTGCTGCTCAGTGCTGTGGTTGCAAGGCGGTTGGTGCCTGTGGTAAACCCTGAACCAGATGGTGGTCACTGGAGGTGAAGAGAGCCATCAAGCTGAAGAAGGAGTCCTATCGGGCTTGGTTAGCCTGTGGGACTCCAGAGGCAGCTGACAGGTATTGGCGGGCCAAGCAGAATGCAGCTCAGGCAGTGGCTGAAGCAAAAACTCGGGCATGGGAGGAGTTCGGTGAGGCTATGGAAGAAGACTTTCGGATGGCATTGAAGCGATTCTGGCAACCCGTCAGGTGACTTGGGAAGGGAAAGCAGTGCTCCATTCACACAGTTTATAGTGTGGGTTGGGTGCTGCTGACTTCAACTGAGGCTATCATCGAGCGGTGGAAGGAATACTTCGAGGACCTCCTGAATCCCACACGCCTTCTGTAGTGGAAGCAGAGTCTGGGGACGAGGGGGATGACTTGCCCATGACCGGAGATGAGGTCACTGATGTGGTTAAACAACTCCTTAGTGGCAGGGCTCCTGGGGTGGACGAGATTCCCCCTGAGTTCCTGAAGGCTCTGGATGTCGTAGGGCTGTCTTAGTTGACTTGCCTCTGCAACATTGCATGAAGATCTGGGGCAGTGCCACTGGATTGGCAGACTGGGGTGGTGTTTCCCATTTTTAAGGAGGGAGACTGGAGGGTGTGCTCTAACTTTAGGGGATCACACTCCTCAGCCTCCCCGGTAAGGTCTATGCCACGGTGCTAGAAAGGAGGATCTGTCCGTTAGTTGAACCTCTGATCCAGGAGGAACAATGCAGTTTTTGTCCTGGTTGTGGAACACTGGACCAGCTCTTTATCCTCTCAAGGATATTTGAGTGTGCGTGGGAGTTTGCCCAATGAGTCTACATGTGATTTGTGGACTTGGAGAAGGCATTTCACCATGTCCCTCAGGGCTATTGTTGGATTGCGTGTTTTTTGCTTGTGAAGGAATGAGTCTTAAACACTTTAGTCCTCACGCAAAAGATTTTATATATTGAAGACCCTATTGGTTCAAAAAGGTGGGGCGGGCTTTGGTTTAAACTTAGCCTTCCCTTGTTGGTGCACAGGCTGGTCCCAGCCTCTTGGCACATCCAATCAGTGGCCCAGAAACCCTAAACAGGAAGGAAAACACCTATGGAGACGTGGCTATTTTGCATTTCCTGAAGCAGTGGGGGTGACGTTTTTACTGTTCACCTTTCACTTTAATACGTGCAGTGTTTTAGCAAATTTATCAGGGACTTAAGTACAAAACATATTTTCCAAGTCATGACAGTCAAACAACAAGATTACTACATCATTGAAGTCTGAATTTATCAAGGTTCTTGTACAGGACATATTCTTACAGGCCCTGATGGCTGAACACTGAGATTGATGCATCTTGTACAGCTGTGGAGAGATTGTATCTGTTCTCTGTGTCTCTATCTAATTTATTTGAATAAATTAAACCCACTGCTTCAGACACTACTTAGTTATTTAGTTCAATCATTATTTGAGCCAAGTAATAACTTTTAATTCCCCTCTGCCCTTTAGAGTTTTGAGTTAGCTGCTGATTCATTATTTGCTACTGATTGCGTTTAATTTAATAATTTGCTTGATTCGGTTTTTTAAAGTGATCAACTGATTGATTTACTACATAATAATTTGAATGATTTCACTTTGCAACATTGTAATATTTATTCAGTGAGAAGAGTAAAAACTGGGAGTACAAAACCAAGTCCCAACAGTATCCTGTGGGAGGTCCTGCAGGAGTATGGGGTGTCTGGCTCGCTGTTGCGGGCCATTCAGTCTCTGTACAACCGCAGTGAGAGCTTGGTCTGTATAGCTGGTAATAAGTCGGACTCGTTTCCTGTGGGTGTTGGACTCCATCAGGGCTGTACTTTGTCACCGATTCTGTTCATAATTTTTATGGACAAAATTTCTAGGCATAGCCAGGTGGCGGATAGCTTCTCCCTTGGTGCCCTCAGTCTCGTCTCTGCTTTCTGCAGATGACGTGGTCCTGTTGGCTTCATCAGGTGGTGGCCTCCAGCTCACAGTGGAATGGTTCACAGCTGAGTGTGAAGCGGCTGGCATGAGAATCAGCATCTCTAAGTCTGAGGCAATGGTCCTCAGCCGGAAAAGGGTGGAGTGCCCACTCCGGCCCAGGGACGAGTTCTTGCCCCAAGTGGAGGAGTTCAAGTATCTCGGGGTCTTGTTCACGAGTGGCAGGAGAAGGGAGCAGGAGATCGACAGATGAATCAGGGCTGCTTCTGCAGTGATGCGGACGCTGCACCGGTCTATTGTGGTGAAGAGGGAGCTTAGTGTAAAAGCAAAGCTGTCGATTTACCGGTTGATCTATATTCCTACCCTCATCTATGGTCACGAGCTTTGGGTAGTGAAAGAATAAGATCATGAATACAAGCAGCAGAAAGGAGTTTCCTTCTAAGGGTGGCACACAGCCAACTGTTGTAAGAGAGGCACACAGCAGACACTGCATTGACAGTTAGAACAAGCAACACAATTACAGTTGCATCACATCCTGTGAGTTAGCTGAGATTAAATTAGGCAGCCAGAAGAAACTCTGCAGAAACATTATAAGCTAGAGGCAAGAGGAAAGAAATGAAGCTTACCAAAATCTCTGTGTTGTTGTCAGCTTGCTGTGGACAAGAACTATCACGCTGCCTGTCCCACGGTGCTCTACATGACCAGTGATGACCGCAAAGTGTTTCCCAAACTGCATCTGGATCCAGTGGATCATAAACATGTGTATGTGCCATTCAGAAACCAGGTACTTCTGTCATTTACTTATTATCTTAATGTCACATGTCCCTGTGCTGCATGTTAAAGTGTTTCTGAATGTTTTTGTTGTCTAGATTAAGCGAGTTCCTGTGTCAAAGTGCAGCACATACACAAATGTGCAGGAGTGTTGTTCTGCACAGGATCCATACTGTGGGTGGTGCGGCTCTAAGAGAAGGTCAGAGAAACGACATCTGCAGCTGACGTATTCAAACAGTTCTGAACTTGGTGATGATGAATTTTTCTCTTCCTAGCTGCACGTTTGAAGGCGACTGCACGGATTCAGACTGGCTGTCCATTCCTGACGATTCCCGACAGAAAATGATTTCCCACAAACTTGAAAAGGACACAAACGGACAGGTGCAGCTTACAAACACACTCACAGATGTGGACAAAATTGTTGGAACCCTTCTGTTAAAGAAAGAAAACCCCCACAATGGTCACTGAAATAACTTGAAAGTGACAAAAGTAAATAAATAAAAATTTACTGAAAATTAACTTATGAAAATCAGACATTGCTTTTAAAATGTGTTTCAACAAAAAAATTTTTTTTTTAAATGTAACTGGCCTGGACAAAAATGATGGTACCCCTGGAAAAGATTGAATGTAAGTTCACCACGTGGACGTGTTAAACATGTGTATCCTGTAATTAGCCTCATAACTGTCTCAGTCAGTCTGCCTGTTTAAAGGGTGAAACATGAGGGACGCACAAATGAAGCACACAAATAAGAGATCACTGCTGTGAAGCATGGAGGAGGCTCGGTGATGTTGGGGCTGTTTTGATGTGTCTGGCACAGGGTGTGTTGAATCTGTGCAGATACAGTGAAAAATCACAACTATCGAGACACTCTGGAGGGAAATGTGCTGCCAAGGGTCAGAAAGCTTTGTCTCAGTCAGGGGTCCTCCTACAGGATAATGACCCATACATGGCTAAAAACATAACACCTGTGGACAGGTGCAGAAGTCTCACTGAAATCACTCGTTTCCAGCAAAAGGTTGCGCAACAAAATATTAGTTAAGTTAAGGGTGCCATCATATTTATCCACTTTCTTTAGCTTGTTTCTTTTTTTTTTGATAATTCTGTTGAACCACAATTCAAAACCAATGTCTGATTTTCATTAATTAATTTTCAGCAAATTTTTATTTATTACTTTTATCAGCTTCAGGTTATTTCAGTGACCATTGTGAGGTTTTCTTTCTTTAACAGAAACAGTTTCGTCATCAACTGCCGCTCTCACTTATTTTTTCACTTCTTTTTTTAGATCTCACTAAAAATCCACGCACACCTGACTGTGGGCCAGAGCGCAGCATCCAACTTCGCCTGTCAGTTCTCTGCAACTTCCAGACAGCTTTGTGGAAAGAATAACCCTCGTCCAATATTCCCACAATGCACCTGCGTCCTGTCTGCTGGACCGCTTCCTCGTGATGGTCGGTGACTCTTGATAAATGAATGAAATACTTCACAATAACAAAATGCAACCATAAACATTAATGACAGAGCTGACCTTGACAACTCACCACAACATATTTGTCAAAAATAACAGACGCTGACGTCCATCATATTTTACAGGCATTTATGCTACAGTAAAATTTAGACTTGGGACAACGCCACTGTCAGAACAACTGAAGTTAGCCAACTGCTCTGACATCAGTGGACCTCCAAGTTCTGTCTTGTAAGTCCTTCAATATTATAAATAAATCAAAGATTCATACTGTGGACAAACTACAGTGTGTCTAATAGAATTAACTTAATTTAATTTAGAGATGAAATACATAATCAGGTACCAAGTATGAATAAAAGAGCATTAAACCTTCCTCCTAAATAAAGCTGGAGAATTATCTCTCTTTACACAGGAATCTCATAAAGTGAGCACTCGTAATGTTGACTTGATGAGAGGTTCTCTGAGTCACATTTTCATTGGTACATGTTCTTGGGAGTCAGCACAGTGAACTGATCCAGCTTCCTCAATTCAACCACAGTCAGAACCACTTGTCTGAACTCTGACTCTCTTCCTCTTATTCAGTCAGGATGTCTCAGACTGAAAGTCTGTTTCTGATGTCCTCACTGACACACACTACAGCTGTATTATAATCTTACATGTAAGCGTGTTTGTGATGGTTTATATTTAGACACAATGTAACGAGACATCGGGCCTTTTTTGGTCGCACACACAGAACCAGTGAAGGGCAGAAAGTCTGGTCATCTTAGATGACTGAAACAAAGTAACATCTTCATGTTCACTTTTTATTTTGTGCTCATCTCATTGTGCTGCGACTGTTTTCTGTTCAGGTGTCAGCAGTGTATCAAGGCTGGCTGTGGATGGAGAGAAAACAGCTGTTCCTGGGCTAACGACGGAGTCACTGATGTAATAATGACTATTTTTATGGACTTAATTTGAGCTTTTTCCATACTTCATGCATGTCTGAGCAAATTCTACATTACTGTAACAATACCAATTATTGCTTTGATTTGTTTAGTTTATAAAAAGTCAAATACTTCTATTAGCAGACCACAGCAGGTCTGAGATCAGCTCTAATAGCATCTGTGCAGTGCTGTAATCTAAGTGCTGGATTCATTCCCTCCTGCAGGACCAAGTTTGCCAAGAGTTGAAGTCTACGACGAACTTCGCTGTGAGTCTGACCTTCGTTGCCCCTCTGACACCTCGTCTGCATTCAGTAGAGGTTATGATGTCAGCAGAAGGAAATGATTTCACTCTGATTATTTTTGTGTTTTACTGTCAGGTCCCAGAGATCTCCTCCATCACTCCCAGTGTGGTGTCTCTCTACGGCAGAAACCATGCAGAGTTATCAGGGCGTAACCTCAGTGCTGTGACGGGGGTGAAGCTGTACGTGCACATGAGCTGTATGCCAAAAATGTGAGTCACTGTACAGATAACATTACATGATGCTTGGACTATGAATAACGAATTAAATTATTATTACTGCATGATTAAAATAGAGATGGAGTAGGAGGGGGGCACAGCTAGCTGCCCTGAACTCAGTATAAATTTGTTCCTTTCTAGCTGAAAAACCAAATTTGAGTAAATTGGCTATTTTCAGGTTTTCTGTGTGTTGTGATGATGTCAGTGAGTCTGTTTCTCTGTGTTTGTGCTTCGTTCAGCGCTCCCGTTTTGAACAACACTGGTGTCAGTGTGAAGTTCCACATTCCCAGTTCGGATATCAAAGGCGTGGTCAACGTATGCGTTCTCCTCCCAGACGGTAGTTGCCACGGTGAAGCTAATATCACTTACAGCTCAGCGCCGTCCTGCAGCAGCGTTGCTCCGAGCAGCAGCTGGATCAGGTACAGTTCTGCTGAAACCTCGTTATCGACAACCGCCGATCTCAGAGGATTTCCAGCGGCAGGTGTTGCAGACAAACTCGTGCTTTGTTTCATGAAAGTTTGTTTGCAGTATTTGGCGATTAAAAGGAACTTGTGGTGATAGATGTTTTTGAGGAAGAGGCCACCATTAACTAAATGAAATAGTTTTTATTACCAAACTCAGAAAACAGTGGTTGTGACACATTTAAAGTGACATGTGAAGCGCACTGCCTTTAAGACATTACCTTCTGAAAATTTCAATACGACACTAGAACATCACAACAAGCATCATCTGTAGCTCATTTTAATGGAGAGTCTTCCTGAGGCAAGAAGGGCTGATAGTAAGGTAAAGGTAAAGGTAGAAAACAAAAACTACTTTAGATCATTTAGATTATTTATTATGAATAAACCAAGTTAATGGTCAAGAAATGGATGGATGGATATTTATCTACTCCTTTTTCAGCCCCTCAAACAATAAGTTTGTCATTACAGCTTCAGTAAGCTTCACTAGTTACTACTGCTCATGACTCAGGCCACTCCCATATATAGAAATCTCTTAATCTCCTTGTGGCAGCCACTAATGTACTGGTTTACCATCATATCAGGGTGTCATTTGTAAAGTGATTCTTTCTCTGGGATCAAACATGTCTCTCATTTTCTCTGCTGCTTCACGTCCGGCAGTGGGAAGAGGAGGATCACACTCACGGGGTCCCACTTGGAGCTTGTCAAGGGGGTCGTGCAGAGCCACGCCATGCAGGATGTCAGACTTCCCAGAAACAGCAGCGATCAGGTGAATCTGTAGACACACACCCGCTGGATTCTCATTATACATCACATACATTATTTTCCGTAACATCTCTTTTTGTTACAATTTGGCATCACTTTATTTAAATCTCCTTGTATTAAATAATTTAACATAAATGCATGAATTTGTTGTCACATGCATCTGAAAGCATTTTCATACATGCAGCCAAACATTAAAGCCACCCTCCTGTTACTGTGTGGTTTCCTCTAGTGTCACCAAATGAGGCATCCACATGGGACCTGTTCACATTACCGCCTGTGACACTTGATTCAGATCTCTCTATGCTGCGTTAGCCTGTGCTATTATTGATATTCTATTATATATATATATATATATATATATATATATATATATATATATATATATATATATATATATATATACACACACACACACACACAGAAGTGCTCATGTTAAATGTAACATCTAAGCAGGATTTCATGTTTGAGAACACAAACCTCTGCTAATGAGTGTGCTCTGATATGAGGTTTTCCATTGAATAAATGAATGAGGAAATGAAACTGTCAGAGATGGGAGGAGTCAGAGCGAAGCTTAGTTTGCTGAAGAAAACATGGCAGCGAGGAGGTCAGGGATCAATGTGTTACCCCGGTAACTGACTCAGAGTTGAGTTTCCCTCATCTCAGATCCAACAAACTCAACATTTTCACTAAACCTGCTTTGTAGAACATTCCAACTCTCCTGAAAATGTATTTGTACAATGCTTAGTTTATCTTGTCACCATCATCACCATATCTTACCAGCCACACACTGACTGTATAACACAGAATGTATTTAAATTCACTGCAGACTCTCACCTATGACACACCTGCAGCTGGAAAGATTTCCAGTAGCGCTGTGTTTCTGAAAGTAGCCAATCAAACCTGGGCCTGCCCCACAAACATCTCCTACTATCCAGACCCCGAGTTCACCGGCTTCGCTGCGATGACGATAGGACGCAGTGTCCGCGTTACCTTACTGGTAATGTTGTTTCTTTTTTAATCCCACATGTACAACCATGTGACATCCGTTCATTGAAGCTCGGACTGTTTTTCCGTTGTTTCAGAAAAAGGCCGACAAACTGGGGATGACAATAGATGACTTATCAGTGCGGGGCGTTCAGACCTCAAAGGAGTACTACTGCATCATGGACAGCAAAGAAAGCAGTAAAGAGACGGACTTTTTCACCTGCCTGATTCTTAAACCTACGCAATCCTCAAATTGACCATTTATTGGTAAAGTCTTTATTTTAAGCAAGGCAACGCTTATGTTTACAACATTACATTTGTATTACCATAGAAAGAACTGAGAAGTGTAGTACTGTCCTCACATTTCAGGCACTAAATGTATCACATATCTTTGACATGATTTCCAATTATTGCTTTCAAATATAATGCTTTAACTATTTTGTGACATTTCCTTCAAAATTGTACTGACACAAAGAGGAAATATTGGGACCCATTCCTCTGCTGATTCCTACCTCTGTGGATTCCTTTATGTTCTCTAGATAACTTATGGTGACAAGACAGTCAGCCTCAGTAATTCGTCATCAATCCGAGCCATTCTGATAGTGATTTTCCTGCTGATAATCTTAGTCATGGCTGGTAAGTGATTTTGATGCATTTGGATTTTTCTTTTACAGCTTGAATTATTTTCAATATGATGGAGCAAAAGTACTGAAAACTTTTCTTCTCCACTTTGAAGACGTTCTAGTTTCTCTGCTTGGCTTAAATCCTTTACTCTTTGTCTTTCAGTGTACCTGGTTATCGTTCTATGGCGAAAGAGACGCAGAATATAGATGAATGGACCCTGACCACATTTCTGTATTTAAGCACTGATGCCAATTTTTGTATTCAAGTATTACTGTATTTGAAGTCTTTATGTTTTTTTCCCTTAAAATCTGACTCTTGCTACTTTGGGGAACTCATTTCTGTGTTGTTTAAAGGTGCAGTATGTAAAATCTCACCACTAGATGTCAGTAGATTGCAGATTGCAAGTCAACTGAATTCTGTTTTCTTACCCCTCCCAATAAATGGAGGCTGGGAAACTTTGTGAAAGGAGTCTGACACAAGCAGATGAATCAGTGAAGTTCCCTTTTGTCCCATGACAGTCATACTGAGGTGAGTTGTTGAGGATTTCCAGGACTCTTCTCTCAGTAAGCGCTGCTGGGTTTTTTTTTTTTTATGTTAGCAGCCGGCGTTAGTGAAGCTTTCTTTAAAGTGGAGCTAACGCTGTTTGACTCGGACACTCAGTGAATGAATTCTCATACAATGTGAGAATGTAATCAAACTGTTTATCAGAGGGAAAATGTGATTTTTAGGATACTCTAGCATAACATTAGCTGGCACAATGTTAGCTTATAACCAGCTGCTTTTGTTGTTTTGCTGGCTTGTTTTCAGCTGTCCAGAGATGGGGAGGGTCACATGTCCTACCCTCTGACACTAAGTAAGCGTGCAAATATTGGGAACAAATAAGCAAATTTTTGTGTGTTACAGCCTTGACTTCACTTCAGGAGATGAGGTTTGAGGTGAGGAGGTGAAAATGAGGGAGGAGAGAGACATAATGAAAGATGATTGAAATGTACATGCACAAATTTAATTGGTCACATATAGTTTGAAAATTTTGTGATCTTCAAATTAAAAGTAACTTATAAGGTGTAGTACAGTATGTATGTGGATGGTCTCTAGCCACTAATCAGTGTTTGAGTACAGCATTCTTTTTTTTTCTGGTAAACTTCCCTACTGTTCCTTTAACTCAGGCACAGATTTGGAAGAGAGTTTGGACTCGTGTACGAGGCCACCGAGCATGCTCTTTATGTTTTAATTTTTTTCTTTTTTATGTTTTCAAACTTGCTTCCATCTTTTGATTGGCAACCCAACAATTCAGGCAGCTGCAGGCACTTGCTGCAACAACCATTGAGATACCTTTTGTTGGTGTTTTTATGCTTTCCTGTTGTATGCAATTGTTATTTTTATATATTTTATACTTTGCGTCATATTTGGCAGGGGACAAATAAAGGCTTTTCCTACACTGTTGAATTATTTTGTTAAAGCAGCACACCACTTCAGTTTTCCTTCTGCTACTTCTACTTTGACTGACAGTCTTTGGCTGTACCACTCATTAAGTAATTGTATATTTAATAAAGTATATAAGATTTATTTCCATTGGTGGCAATACAGCAGAAGAGAGAGAGAGAAAGACCTGGAAGCAGAAATACAGGTAGGCCTACAATACTGAACTTGTGTTGCCGCCACAACATTAGAGTTGATGACGTGCTTTTCACAGTTGTGTTACATTGATAACAGCATTGCAGCTAAGATGAAATAAAACATGTGTTATTGCTCTGGTGCTGAGATTCCCCTGGTGTCACTGAGCTTGTTATAAGCTACAGGTCATAAATGCAGTAAAACTTAAGAGTACAATTCTCCATCCATCTGTTTTTTCATGTAATGCGAGGGAAGAACTTCCCAGAGCGGACACTAGATGTCTCCTTTGCTGCACTTTAGTCACCATGCAGGACCTTCCATTAGATTCTTCAGTGCTGTTTGGAGGCGTCCGAGGACACGGCCTCTCCGCGAGTGATGGAAACATTGTGTGTGTGTGTGTGTGTGACAGCTGTAGGATGCACACGAGTAGAACACAAAACATTTGTTGTCTGAGTCGCCCGCCTATTAATTAATGAAGCTGCTGTTACTGTGCCACGTGCTTAAATGGTCGGTTTTTCCTTTGTCTGCAGGTTGTGAGTCTGCGGTATTTATTAAAGTCAGTGTTGAATATTTTAACGTTCATAAATTAATTCAACGCACAAAAAGACAAACACAAAAAGGGCTCTGATTGATTGCTTTGTTTCTTATTGTGTTCTTATTCTGCCAGTCATGTTCAGCTGTGCTGTCAGAAGACTTTGTAGCTTTATTTAATGTTTAGTAAGAGTCAGACAGCAGGTTTTACATTTGGGACATCAGTTACCTGACTGACAGCGGGGTGGTTTACTTTGTGCGTATAAAGAAATTAAATTATGAACGGTTTTCCAGTTATTAGTAACAGTTTTCTTTTTAAACGATTAATTTAGGCAAAATTTACATCCAAGTGGAGTTTAATGTCTTGTATCATTCCGGTTTGGGCGCAACCACAACTTCTGCTTACTCACTGTTGCAATGATGGCACATGCGCAGTGCTACTTTTTTGTTCTCTTTAAATTAATACGGTCTGCACTGCCTACATGTAAATAGTTTTCCCCCACCTACTGCCACCTCTAATGTGTAAATAATTGAGCAGTTAAGTGACCAAGTGTGTGATTTAAGTCCTCGACCAATCAGCGGCGGCGTTAATAAACTGTGTAGGTGAGAAGAGCGTTTGAAGCAGTTCTCTCCTGGGAGCTCTTGTTTCAAAGTCTGATTTTAAATTATGTTTGCCTTACTGCCTTTTACCATAACAAATGGTCGTTGGTTGCCGATTCAAACAATCCCCGCCTAAGCTAACAGAGCAGAGTTTGAATCTTCTTTCTCTAGAGAGAAAACTCAGAACCAAAGTGGGTCCAGAGGTTTAAAAAAAAGCTACCACTCATTTTCACTGCGGCCATTTTTTAGAACTACTTCAAGAGTATCATTTCTTATTAAACAATTGACCTTTTAATTGTCGCACTTTAAGTGGATCCAGAATCAGCATCACACATGCTGATTTCTATTTGCTGCATTAAAAACACCCGGAGAAGAACTTTTTTTTGACAAATGTAGGGATTTAAAAAGAGAAGCACCGTGGCAATTAAAGCCTTGATTCTATTGGTGCGACCCCAAAATACAATGATGCAGGGATAAGTCCAGAATAAACGGGAGAAGAGGTCGGTCTCAGAGAAAACAAGGCTTTATTGTTTAAAACCACAACCGTATCACACAAATAAAATACCAGGCTAAAACCAGCTAAGACCCAACTAGAGGAGCAGCAAGAAATGGCAGGAGGGAACAATAGCAAAATAAAAAAATAAGACAAGACAAAAAAAAAAAGGGACAGTGACAAGGTGACTGGGTCCAGTGCTCTGCAAAACATACACTTTCATTACATGTCAGTGCATGAGCTTAAGGCCATTTAGTTCGTTGAACATTACACAGAAATGTTGTACCTTACATAAGTTTGCCGCCCCAGACGAGGTTTTTGCACTACACTAGCTTGTTATGGTGGACAGCATATCCCCATGG